>JABWIB010001475.1:33379-62886 GCA_016617825.1 Platyplectrum ornatum | reverse complement strand
TATAGCTATTATACACACACACATATATAGCATAAGACTATAGACACTTATAGCTAATATACACACACACACATATATATATATATATATATATATAGCATAAGACTATAGACACTTATAGCTATGATACACACACACACATATATACAGCATAAGACTATAGACACTTATAGCGAATATACACATTAAACAACCAGCATAAAAATACCATCAGAGCCAATTACAGGACAACTGTGAAGCAGTAGTAGAGACCATAAGAATGAGTGAAGCTGGATCCAGGGTAAAGGAAGCCCCATGGGGCTATGCTCGCAGCCTGACACAGGGAATGATGGTGTGCTGCAAGTGATGCGCCTGTGACTCAGTAGCCCGCTCCCTATAGCCACGATGACATGTCAGGGGCCATGTCCCCAGAGACACTCATATGTCTGCCCAGGGATACACAGGGCCAGGGGATAGCAGGCCGGTGTGCAGGGGGCGGGTCTCACCTCATCCTCCCGCTCGTTCTTAAAGCACAGGCAGGCCGCCCGCTTCTTGAACCCCTCACGGTCGTAAGTCCGAGTCTGATTCGGCTTGAACTTCATCATAGAGGCGGCTGCTCCTCCGACCTCCCCGGATGTTGCTGCTGTCACCGCGACCCCCGCCGCTCCCTATCCGCACAACGCGTCCGGCGCAGGAGGAGAGCCTGCCCGGGGTTAGAGAGGGCTAGTGGCAGCGGAGAGGAGTGAGGATCCGCGGAAGACGCGACTCTCCATGGACCTGTGTCGTCTCTGGTGTGTGTCCGTTCTGCTGGTCCGGCCCCGCCGCCTTCACTCACCCGGCCCCCGTGACTCCCACCCTGCGCGCGCACTGTTCGCTACACTTCTCTCAATGCGAACAGGTCTTGCATTCCACCGCGCGCCGCCGCCGCCGCAGCTGCCTCCTGTAGCGGTTGTGTACTGAGTCTGCGCACTGACGAGGGCGGGGAAGGCTGGAGATTGGTCCCAGGCCACAACTCAATGAACTGTGGCAGACGTGCGCGCTAGCCGCGAGACTGTACTAGGCTGGGTGCGCGCATTCCTCAAAGGAAACCACGCCCATTCGTCTGAGTGTGCGCGTCCCCCCACTGTGCGGCGGCTAAGGGGTGGAGCCCAGAGCTTTTCTTTCCCATGTGTTACCCGGGAAACCGTCCAATAAAGAGCAAATGCTACAAGAACCTAGAGCACACTGCGCATGCGCTCTCCTTTGTGTCCGCAGCGAGGAATAGGCCTGCGTCAGTCTACCACGTGCTTATGGCGTTCTTTAGATAACATTACCGGCGACCAACATAGTTTAATCGCGTATAATGAGTGTCACGACCGTGTCAATGAAATGCACTTCTCTAAAATATACATTTTACATCTTACTTATAATAATGCAACGGTGGGAATCTACCATAACAGAAGCAGCCAGTCATTGTGTACATGCAAAAAGGTTTCTGCATCAGTGGTTTGGGGAACTAGACAGCCTGCAGATGCCATCATTGCCAATTGCACAAGGCTTGGGCGAAACATATACACTGACTGTATATGTCAAGGTTTCCGACTCTCCTGGAATCTACAGGAGACTCCCCAATGTCCCACACGTAAACGCTACACATGTGCTGTCCAGGGTCAGGGCTTTGGTATGATTTACATAAATCAAGCGTTCTGACCAATCGCCGTGGTGCCAGGGAGGGAGAAACCAAGGGTCGGCAACCCTGATAGGCCGCTATAGTGTCTCCTTTTTATCCTGTCTCCAGAGTCCTCTTGGCATGTCTATAGGGTTACCACCATGTCCGGTGAAATCACTCTGGACACCAGTCTTAATAATTGGCATATCCCGGGTAATCCCGGACGGGTGGTAACCCTACATGTCTGTGACATAGTTATAAGTAGTATTTCAAAGCTCTGCAATTTACCGTATATACTCGAGTATANGCCGACCCGAATATAAGCCGAGACACTTAATTGCACCTAATTTTAAACTGGGATAACTCATTGACATCATACAGGACAATGACTCGAGTATAAGCCGAGGGNTGCACTTTCAGAACAAAAAAGTGTGCTGAAAAACTAGGCTTATACTCGAGTATATACAGTAAAATAAATCATTCTGGAGCCATTTGAAACTGATCACAGTATTTGTCCCTTTGGAAAATGAACATGCATACTCGCCAACTACCTATTTAGCCAGCACAGTATCAGTTTTCAGCACCGGCTAAAAGGGCTGCACCGACTTGTACCGGAATTGGACAGTTGGTGCTGGTATAGTCAGTTCCCTCCTCCTATACTCACATTCCTCTCCTGCAGCTTCTGATCACTGTAGCAGAGCTGTGGGAACAAACTCCTGCAGGTCTGCCACAGTGACAGGGGACGCTCTGCACATACCATAAGGTGAATATGACATCCGGCTATCCTTTTATACATGATGATAGATACCCCCTAACACCACTCCTGGGTGTACTGGTTTGCAATTTAAATATGTTGGAGGGTATGAAAATGTTGGCTTCATACCAGTTAGATGCAAGTGATATTGTTGAGGTTTGGGTATGTTGGTGAATGCTGTTGGATGGGAAACATATAAGATTATTGCTGTTAGTGGAGTAAAGTCTAAGGCATAATAAAACCAGGCTATATTATAGATAACATGTTATATATGCAAAGTTAATAAGGGCTGCCAAGTGTCCTGGAGACTCCCAAATTTTGGGCAATTCTCATGGTATCCCCGCAGAGCCTGAAAATCTCCCAGGACCTGGGGGTGAGGTGGTGATTTAATGTCAATTATTGATTACAGCCCCGAACCTTACTATGAATGGGTGGGGCATGATGATGTCACTCCCATTCATTTAGAGTAGTATGTTTTGTGCCATTCAGGGGCAGGGCTTCTGGTGTGATTTACATAAATCACGCACTTCGCCCACCCCCATAATGCCAGCTCTTGGTTTCTATTGGGAGGGAGAAATTAAAAGTGAAAACTTGGATCAGAAAAGTAGGCAATACATAAATAAATAACCATAGCATACATGAAGAGTTTCATAAATTAAGTAAATATTAAATGACAATGACATATTTCCTCAATATATCTTGTTTGCACCTCTAACCAATGATCAAAGTGGAGATTTAGAAGTGGCGGTATAAGTAATATATTGGTGCGATCATCCTATAGCTGCCTCCTGTATTCTTGCATTGACAGTTTTTTCTCCAAAAGATGTTGGTTAGTGTGTGTGATTTATATAACGACCACTACTGTGTATCTTATTTCACAATGCTTGTGTTTATTCTATTTATTGGCAACAGTGGAAGTAGACTTGGGGGTATATTTACTAAGCAGTGAGATTGAAAAGTGGAAATGTTGCCCATAGCAACCAATCAGATTTGAGTTCACATTCTCAGGTATGTAAAATGAAACTGAGAGCTTGAATCTGATTGGTCACATCCCCACTTTCCAATCTCACCGCAATCTCACCGCTTAGTAAATATACCCCTTGAGATGAGTTCTGGATGGGGAAGGGGGTTAGAGACTCTCTGGTTAGTGCGCATTGCTGATCATTCTATAGATGCAACTGCCTCTGTTCCCAAGCTCCCTTATTAAAGAGAAACACAGATATGCATGAGCATTGCTCCCTGGTTATGCAGCAGAACCTACTGGCAGCACACTGGTGCATTCCTCCCAACTTTTCATGGGGGGACATTGGGACGCCCCACAGGTTTGTTATCATTTATGGTGCCCCCTCTGTCAATGTATGTATATGATCTGCGCTTCATCGTGTTGTTTATTATTCTGTATGCTTTTGTTACCTCTAAATAAAAATTATTGCTGGTAAAAAAAAAAGCAAATAAAGCAGTACTTTGTCACTCCCTATCAACAGCACACATAGCCATGTACCTCATTTCTAATTCTCTACTAGGAAATCCACTCTTGAGAAGTTGAAGTTTTTTGAAATTTTAATTTAACTAAATTCTAACAAAGGATAAAACTTTTACAAATGACAAGACTTTACTGAACATTAAAGCACTTGTGGGTTGTGTGGCTTTAATTATTTCCTTATTATAGATATAGGTGATGTCAGTCTTTTTTTATCATTGCTGTACTTTGAACTTCGAAGGAGTTTATATTACTGTTTGTATCACTGATTCATACATATGAGCTTGAAAAGATGCATCTAATCTAGTTTCAGATGTCGAGCTAGCGTCTACCACACAGATATGTTTTGATGTATTGATGTATTAATCAGAATTAGAACCTGACTCTGAATTGATATATAACCAGTATAAATGGTTGCTAATGGATTGCTTAATGCAGAATACACATGTGCAATTGTCGTCCAATCCATCCTCCGGCCTACAAATATGTCAGACTAGTGTAGACACTAGTGTAGATGCTCACATGAACACTTGATACATCCAATCCTATAACTTGACTACAAGTAAATTTAAGCAGGGAGATTGAAAAGTGAGGATGTTGCCCATAGCAACCAATCAGATTCAAGCTCTCAGTTTCATTTTACATACTAGAGAATGTGAGCTCGAAACTGATTGGTTGCTATGGGCAACATCGCCACTTTTCAATCTCTCTGCTTAGCACTTTTAGGCCCAAGTGTTGGTTTCCAGGAGGAGTGTGTAAACATTTTAGTTGTGAGTCAGATCTTGGTGTTTGTTGCACAAGTAAGCTTGTGTTATGCTGTATGGGAATATTAAAAGATCTTTTGTTAAGATGCCCTCCCTTGTGTTTTTAGCATGTGACGTGGCTGTATCATTTCCCAGACACTGCATACTCCATTTACTGCAATAGATCCTATTATAGTTTTATTGATTCTACCAAACAGCATGCACAACAAATTGTTAGCCAACTAATGTTAAAGGTATTTTGTACAAGGGACACTTGTTTGCACTTGCTCCAAGCTCCA
Organism: Platyplectrum ornatum; assembly: GCA_016617825.1. NCBI lineage: Eukaryota > Metazoa > Chordata > Amphibia > Anura > Limnodynastidae > Platyplectrum > Platyplectrum ornatum. The sequence goes on along the minus strand of JABWIB010001475.1, from coordinate 57,983 downwards.
AGTATTTAAACATGTTAAAATGTTTTGATGGGAATAGCATAGGTTATCATACCATGGAATATAGTGCATTCTTGTGTTAACAATGTATTCTGAGCAGTAGGATTGCTTCTTATCTCTCCATGTACTCCTATACATTGTTGTGAATATTTATTGTTGAATGAAACGTTCACAGCAGACAATGCATATATAGATAAGAGCATACAAGGTTTGGTTTGCTTTAATGCTGTGTGATAGCTTTGAAGTGAGCTCAGACTTATTGTTCTTGTTTGCCCAGTAAAATGGGAAAATAGATGAGACAGAGTTGTAATTTGGACGGCATATCAGTAAAGGAATAGCATTTTAGAACACTAGGCTGGGGGTAAGTCACACCATTTTGGTGGATTGTATTTATATTTGATTAAGGTGCCTGTCTGACTACTAAAAGTCAACATTTCTGTCCCTGATGATTGTGTTGACTGGATTACTTGTATTTTGTATTAGTGAGTTTACCTGCGGGTTCATCGCTTTGCAAATCTTTAAGTAAAGTGAAGCCAAAAACAGTTATACCTTAACATCCCCACAAGTCCCCTCCTCATGGTAAGTGGTATACTATGATTTTGGCCCCTTGAATCACCCACTACCCAAAACCAGAAGTGACAATCCAGGGAGTCATCATCTTTTTCAAAGACAACGGCAACCGTTGGCATGGTGTATAGACACACTTGTGTGTGTGCATGCATTGTAATGAAACACAATGAGGGTCTAATTGTAGGTTCTATGTTTTTGACCTATATTTAGGTAACTGACAACTATTTCTTTTTCTATGTTTTCAGTCCTACTGGTCTGTAAGAGAAGCTTCCCAAGCCTTGTTGTGTTTTCACATAATTCCTAATATCCTTATCCTTAAGTCAGATCAGTGCATTGATATTCCTAAGGTTATTAAAACTGCATCATTTTCAACTAATCATACATAGGCCTAAATTTACTAAGCAGGGAGATTGAAAAGTGGGGATGTTGCCCATAGTAACCAATCAGATTTGAGCTCACACTCTTCAGAAACTGAGAACTTGAATCTCATCGGTAAATTAGTATCTAATTTATTAGTATCTAATCTCATTAGTAAATTTAAGCCATTGAGTGTAAAGCATACCTNCCAACATTTGCCCCGGCCAAACTCTGCCCAACGCCGCCCATACCACGCCCCATACACTCAAACCTTGCCAACCCGCTGCAAAACCACGCCCTCATAGCAGGACAAACTGGTAGGAGGGAGGGACAGCGGGACAGTTCCCCAAAAGCGGGACTGTCCCGCTAAAATCGTGACAGTTGGGGGGTATGGTGTAAAATCCATAACCACCACTGTACTCTACTAACACCACATTGAAATATTAAAGATCTCTTTGGTCACAGGGTGCAGTACACCTCTATTGTGTTCAAATGAAACATTTACTTTCTCCATGACATCTCAATTAGAGGTCCAGTGCAGCTACAAATATGAGAAAAAAGTTTGCCAAACTAATACAGAAAATCACCAAAAAAGAACTTACTACCTAACTGAACATCATAATAGTGAACCAAATAATAATAAAATTAAAGTAAATATATATAAATTGGGACACCCAGAGTAAACAGTCAAATTGAATACATTTCTTATCAATACTAATCAAACATCTTTATAATGGCACCTTCAAATGTACCAACCTTTATATATTAAAAAAAACCCTGAAAATATCACACAGGGTAAGCCATTTCCAACAAATCTGAGTAAACACACCTAAGGTCTTATAATATATGCGGTAAGTAGAACATATATATATATTCATTCAAATGATGTGCCATTAAGAATAATAATAATGCTTTCCTTATTGCATTTTTTTGTATAACAGGGAAAAGCTCCAGATTCCAATGAAGACCTGAATGTTTTTTCAGTCGTATTTAAATTTAACACAGAAGACAGTTTCAAATACCACCCCTGCAAGGCGAGAACAGGTGTTAACAAGCATGTTCCTCCAGCTTTAGCCAAGGAAATAATATGCTTCTAGTTAAGCCTTTTTGACTCAAGTAACTGCAATCTGTGCAGGATCTGTGGTAGTGCAAGCCTATTCGTCTTGTGTATCTTCACATTTCAGAAGCACTTTTGTAAAGCGATTTACACATGATCTTTGATGACAGCCATGGACTTGGGAGTCCTTGGGATGTCATTCATGTTGTCATGGCTAGAGCAAGTAGACAATGTTCACATGAAAAAGAATGTGATCTGTATAACAAAACAATTCTAGTTATTTTTATGGCTGTTTTGTTAAGGGGTAAACCTGGTGTGGTAAACAATGCTAGGCCTGGTAATCTTCCTTCTTCAAGGTTCAACTCTCTGTCAATAGTCACCATTAATGTCAATCTGTGTTGGTGCAGTACGGTAAGTAGAACATGTACAGATATTGTAGCACATAAACACCTCTGCGTATAAAGCAGCAGGGCAACTGCAAGAGTAACTTTAGAGGGATTGCTTCACTGCGGTTAGATAAAAGATCTGACAAAACTTGTAATACCAGGCCTCAACAAGTGTTTCAAGTACCCAGTGGACTCTACTCAATACATTGTTTTGATAACTATAACATGGATGCTATCAAAAAGCTTTTCTTTTACCTAAAAACACTTAATGAGTGATAATACTGATTAGCAAATAAGGAAGGGAAATTGTCCGAAATGGAAAAATAGAAGATTTTTGATCCTGATTTATTGACAACACATTGGTCACTCCTGTTATGCTGCCTCAGTGCCAAGGTTCACATGAATGTGTAATTTGGCAATACACATTGGACATGATCCAGACATGCGGTGCAGTCTTATCAGTTGTATATTTTCTGCCTTTTCTAAAGACTGTTAGTGTAGCTGATAATCTTGTACAAGCAAACACGATTGCAAGGATCTGAAAATGTCAATGCCAGTGTGGATATGAATTCCATACCTTTAGTAGTTCTGAGAGGTCTCAAATGGTTGGGCACATGTGACTTCTAAGGGGAAGGATTTATGCACAGTTTTCCATACGCACACTGCCCTAGCCAAACTTTTGAATTGTCCCCATCATAAGAATAAAGAATAGATGAAACATTTTAGGATACGGTAAAAGCCTTATAGTTAGATCCAGCAGCATAATCAGAGCCAGTGGAAGTCTTCATGTGGTCTGTAAAGCTGGCCACTCACTAGAATGATTCTCATCATAGAATGAGTTTTATGATAATTTGAGTAATTTTTCCCTTATTGAACTGGTTATCTTCCCCACAAACCTAGTTTTTAGGTTTATTATGTGTAATACCAGATGGCTGAGAATAAATGTAATAAAATATGCTAAGACCTGAATAGAATATATAAAATATAGTCATAACAAAATTATAGAAAAAAATCATAATCAATTATGCCTATGTTACATGTTATCTATGCCTATGTTTCCGCCCCAGGGGATATATTTACTAAGCAGTGAGATTGAAAATCAGATTCAAGCTCTCAGTTTTATTTTACACACTGGAGAATGTGAACTCAAATCTGATTGGTTGCTATGGGCAACATCCCCACGTTTCAATCTCACTGCAATCTCACCGCTTAGTAAATTTACCCCCATCTCTTTTGCTGAGATCAGGACATTGTTTAATCGCTAAAAGATTCCATGGATTAAATTTACCAAACTGTGGCATAGGAAAAGGAGGATGTTGGCCATTGCAGCCAGATAAGATATAAGCTCTCAGTTTTATTTTACTTATTGGAGAATGTGATCGTGAATCTGATTGGCTGCTATTGGCAACATCCCCACTTTTCCAATCCCACAGTTTAGTTAATATAGGCCCATGTCTTATATAAAAAAAAAAAAACAGACAAGTGTACACACTATTATTGTGTGTGTCGTTATTGCGTGTCTGGAACGATAATTGTTTAAAATACCTCCAGTGTGTACCTAGCTTTAATCTAGAATGTTGCTGACACCCAGTACTCCACTACCTATACAACACTATTGCAGTGGTATTTATGAATACTGTTGGCATTGGTTTTTAAAATAAAAAAATGAAAATTTTCTTAATGAAATCTAATTTTATCTATGAGTATAATTTGTGTACATGTGCAGTTACAATGAAGCGCTATATTTAAATGCACTGCTCTGAAATGGAATTTAAATAGCTTGGAAAAGTACCTAGGAATGTCACTGCGTTGTGCTGCTATCTACCAGAACTCAAACTGGCATACTTGTGTAAGGTTTCATGTTTGGACCGCACCTAAACCTTCCATTATATGTTTTGGGTTCTTACCAAACTCAGAATCCATTCGAGTCTGGATCAGTCCCAGTGTCTGCACTAACACTTATGTTCTCACTTAGGAAGCCCGCTGTCTCCACAGTTCTGACTCTCTAGACCCGTCCATTCACTGGCACAGAAAACAAAAGAAAAGTCATTTGTAATGCTCATGTCATACCATGTGTAAAAGCAATAATTCCTGGCAGCTGCTCTTGACACAAGAGTGTCAGCAGCACTGGAATTCAAAATACTGGCAGCCTGGCAGGAGAATGACTTGTTATAGTCACACAGCGAGAAAGGACTATTTCCCAAAAGTAAAGAGGGAGAGGCGGATATTGGAGCATGACAGCGTATGTTTACTGTTAAATATTAGACACAGGTGTATTTCTTTCTATTTGTATATTTTTATATGTTCCTGCACATAATAAGAAATGAACCCCCTTGTTTTCTTGGTAGGTTCAATGGACCAGGTCCAGACATCTGCAAAATGGCCTATATACACAATCCGTATATGTAAGTACTCAGAGCGAGTGTTGTGCGTATGCGTGCACATGGAGTTAGCATATCAAAATGTACTTAGAATACAAATTTTTAGTGTGCGGTAAGGGCTTGGTGTAGCACCAGGCCCATTTTATGTGAGGTAGGTGCATATATGTTAAGCAAGGGTCCAGCGTATGGGTTGTACCACCCTTACAGAATTTAGGATTGCACTCTCAGAACTTTTATTCATCTGTGAAAAGATTCCACTTGCACAATGTACTTTAGTCTGGATTCAGTCCAGTGTTCCATTGTTTGATAATCATATAACAGAACATTATATGAAATTGCCTTCTGATTGCCTAGTGTATTGACTCTTTTTCCCAGAAAAGTGAAAGGATATCCTTATACTATAAAAGATACATTATAAAAGTAAGCAATCTGAGACTCCAATATCATTATCATATCAAAAAGTGTTTTTTTTTTTGTTTTAAAGGATACTATTTAACTATCCTTTAGTAGGGATCTGTATTCTAGTTGTACATTCAATGGATCCATAATTACATTTAACTACATAGACAGGCAGGAATGGTTGTAAGCTGAGATCTCAATGTGCAATCCGTTGGCAGGATACTAGAAAACCACAATTTAAATTTATCTAAAGATGAATAAACAGGTAAGCCTTAAATGGGTAAATATATACATGACCAATTTGCAAGCATATATCCCCCTCTTTTCTGTGTCTCCATGATTATTTTAGGTACCTCACCCACACACAACCCACAGCGTTGCTTCTCCAGGCTCACATCCAATGCTTCTCCTGGCTCACATCCAATGCTTCTCAGCTGGTTGCTAGTATAGATAAAACAGAAATCCAAGGTTACGCTCACGTTAGGCCATACACGTTGTGTCAGTGACTTCATCAGGGGCCGTAGCGTGGATATGACTGGATGTGATTACAAACATAGTTCATAGAAATTGCCAAAGGACTCTTCTCTGACCAAGACGCACACCAACATTTTCCATTAGTCGGAAAGCCCAAAATAGTGTATGAGTCTCAAAAGTACAAGGGGAGGTATTAGCAGGAGTGGTGTGCAGTGTTAGAAACACCTTAATTACATGGTTTAAAATCAGGTGGAGAGTGTTATGTTCTGCCTACTAGGATTAGCATTTATGTTTTTGCAATCCAACTGCTCATGAAAGAATTATGGTGCATGACATACAAAAGGTTCTTCCATTGGCAGTGTTCCTAATGGGATGCTGTTTACCAAGACATGCTGGAACTCACAAAGCAGTAATACAGACAGTGGAGAGGAGTTAAGATAATATAAGGACTAGATAGCTTCCAAAACTAGACACTGAATCAGGAATGAAACTTTCCATGACCAATGATTTTAGAGGTTGGTAGACTGAATAGAGGAAGCCAGGCCATTGGTATGAGGCAGGGTGGGTAGCGACACAAAGATTGGAAAGAGATTTCAATGTAATTACCAAACCCAGCTATTCAAACAGGTACACAATACACTCTTACTGTGATTTCATAGGAATGAATAGAATTGAATATATTTTTAAATCATCAGTTAGTTTATTAAAATCAGATGAGTGCCATATAGTAGCTCAGGAACAGATTATTTTGTACCTGGTGGAATGGAGCATGATGGTATACATCATGGTAGCCAACTTTTGGTTTCTCCCTCCCGGGAGAAAACCAGAGGCTGGCAGCATGGAGATGCAAATCACACTTGAACCTCACCCCTTAAATGCGTAAATCATGCATTTTTGTAAGGATCAGGGCTAACTATTGAACAAAGCCAATATACCACTGCAGTGTAGCTAGTAAAGACAATACGGCATTTTATTTGTATTTGAGACAAATGCAAACTGTTTTTCTAAATACTGCTACACGCTTGCATTTACAGGTTGCATTTATTAGTTATTAGTACATTTACAATTGTCAATAAATGTCTTGCATGTATACTAACAATTTCTCCACTTCAGTGGTCTAATCTGCACATGTGTTTGGATGGGCTTGGCTGCAGTGTGTCTCTATACAACCTGCTATACTTATATACCGATCCCAAGCACCAGTTGTGGCGTTTTATAACTGCACAATGTGTTTAATTATTTGTTACAGTTTGGATATGGCCATGTATGCCCACTCTGTACATATATACATATATTTGCTGGCTTTTAGCATTCACTACAATAAGCGACATTTGATAGTACCAACTGATAAATGTTCCTGGACCCAGTCCATGCAATTGTTTCCGTCTGGTTGATACTGGATTAATCCAACAACAAATGAGTGCTAGTGCATAGATAGATCTATTAAGCCAGTGACATTGAGATAATAATGACTGTAGCAAGTGGCTAAGCAAAAATCCTTGTTAGTCTGATGATGCCGATGTGCTGAGGTCAGAGCACGGCCTTTCCAGATTACTCGCTTCTTTTTCAAACCATTGTGTTTATATACAAAACCCCTCTCTAGCCTATGCGACTTGACAGCTAAGCATTACTTTTCTTTCTTTTGACTTGTAACCTATAGTTAATAACTTCAATCTCAAATCAGCTTAATACAGCAACAAGTCTATTATGTCACCTTATATTATGTGTACACTATTGACTTGGAGCCAAACCTTGGCGACTGCTGCGATCACAGCTCTGAGTGTGTGGACGAGGGAAGATCGCTAGATCCAGTGTTATGTTACTGCATGATGTTCATATTATTTACATTTACTTAAAATACCCCAGTATACATTTTTAAATTGGCCTAAATTCTTAATAATTCTTGTACTACCTAAAAAAATGATTGAGCTCTGTTCATGCTCTGCAAATTTCTGATGGCAACCAAAACAATTTACTGGATGATTACATGACTTTAAAATACGTTTTCAAGTAATTGAGATATGTGTCAAGACCAAATAGAATATTACACTGTATATAGCAGTATGTGCATCATAAATCATCTGTGTTTTAATTAAGGTAAGAGCTCTGCTGAGAATGTATCTGTAGATCTTATGGATTCTAGTTTCTACTTATTTCTATTTTCATTGTAATATTTGTTACATTTTTAACATAGCACATTTGTATCTTTACTATGTGTTTTTCTCCGGAGGACAGCCACACACTATACCCTGGGCTATTATATTTGGCATTATAAAGTGACTACCTGTTACCGATGTAAACCCTTAAACTGCCCTTAAAGATTTCAGTCATTTAGGAAGACACAGGGCTGGATCAATAGGCTGATAAGGGGGTCTTATTTATTTATATTAAGACATCTTAATATTTATACAGTTTTGGATTTGTCCTGCTAGTATCATACATTTTAAACATATAAAAAACTAAATCCATTACCTACATTTCTTACAAGTCATGTCTCTCTCCCCCCCGAATGTACCAATTTATTATCATTTATTGAAGGGTATGGGAGTGGTAAAAACTTTAATTAGGCCCCAGTTTAGTGATGTCACCAGCTGATCGTACAGCCCCTTTTAAATACAAGTGCAATCCTTCAGACACTCCTGCACTAAATCTGGCCATTCACTTGAATGATTCTAGATCCGAATCTGCAATTTTTGACGATCGTTCGAAATATAATTCTAGTGCGTGCTGATGATTTTTACTGAAAAGAAACGACCATTGATTATTGTTAGAGTTGTACGATATTGTGTAGTGTGTGGGCATTTCAGATTTTGATTAACATTTTTTCGATATTTATTTTACTCCCCTTTTGCAGACGTAATACCATCTCACTGTGTTGTGCACCGGAAACACATAGAGCTGACCTTAGCAATGGAGGAGAATTTCACAATTTCACCTCTACATGTAGGCCCCAATCTCCATTGAAAACTCCAATTGCCCAATCTCCATTGATAATTCTGCATTTATTGTCAATAATGTTGAATATTCGCATAATCTTCTTTCATTTGCCTCCTTCCTTCCTCTTGGAATAGGTCCTACATAGTTGGACCTGCATGTTTGGACGTTTTATTCCACACTTTGGGTCTATTACATGGATAAAATGCCCTATTATTTTCCCTTTCCTCATATTAATTCTGGTGTAGACTTATGGTATTACCATATGTTGGCCTTTAATATAGGCCAAGAATCTCTCATTCCATGTCTAACAGGACATCATTGAAGACACTGACATTGTAAGTATAAAACACATTACATTAACCTGCTATTATATTTTCTTGGAGAGTTTGTGTTTAAAAATTATGTTGAAGCAGCAGAATCATTAGGTTTACTAGCCTTTTGTTTGTAATGACAATCTTTAATATACAGTGTTCCCCGATAATAAGACACTGTCTTATTTTATTTTTCAGGCATAAAAACACCATAGCGCTTATTTTCAGGGTAGGGCTTATTTTTGACCTGCTTTTAAACCAATCATGGCCCCCAAGTGTTGCTCATTATCGGGGAAACACAGTAGTAAAGTCACGCTGTGACAAGAATCGTTCTAGTGACTGGCTTAAGACTATATATATATATATATATATATATATATATACCCCTGTATACTGTAGTAAGTGAGGATAACTTTTGTTGAATAATTTTTTGTGGTATCTAATGCTCTGTGTTTTAATTGGCCTATTCGTGTTAATCAAATTATATTTTAATTTCTAGTCGATTTAATTGAGACATTACAGAGCACCTTATTTCATGCAGTTTTAATAGAGGTGGAATTAAATAAAACCAGGAGACTGGTAAGAGCTTCACATATATGTGGGATCCATGAAGGTATTAGGAATAATAATGTGTCATCTTGTCTAGTCTGTCTAAACCAAATATTCCTTTTCTGCATAAGAGCTTTTAAAGTCAGTAGTGTTTAATGGGGCCTGAAATGTTTGCGGTCTTTATCCCTGCCTGCATAGTTATGTCCATACATAGTAGTCATGCGCTTCTGTTCTTCTATTAGCAGAATGTCATTTTGAATTCAACAATAATGTTTAAAGGTGGAATGAAAAGTCTTCCTCTAAATATAGCATGAGGCTGTTAGAGTAACTATCTGAAGAATGTTTCGATGAATTGATTGGAAACGAAGAATCTGGAAAATAAATTTTAATCAAATAACCAGAAATTGTCTGCTGTGAGTCGTATTCACGGTTACTTATACAATGCATGTGAGGTTTGCAAGACACAGAGAGTTTGGTATACCTAGTAGCAGTATAACAGGAGCACTTGTAATGCTTTCATTTTTTTTTCTTGCAAGAAAGTGTTACATACCTCAAGATCTATGGTCCTGTTATATTCTTGGTTTACATATACATACATAAAACAAATCTCAGTCAGGATTCAGTATTGTTTCCTGTTTTACATCTTTTGTTTTTCATACAAATAAAAACAAAATTAATAACCCCTGTCTCCAGGGCCGGTGCTAGATCTGAGGGCGCCCTAGGCAGAGCTAGTACTGCGCCCCCTGGCCATTGAGCAGCCTAAAATACAATGCAATGTGAGCGTTTAAATGACAGTAAATATAGATTTCATTAGAACAGTTAACGGTAATGTATATAATATAATGTATATCAAATCCAAAGTGAAAAGTGGGGATGTTGCCCATAGCGACCAATCAGATTTCAGTCCACATTCTTTAAACTCACTGCAATCTCACCACTTAGGGGTATATTTACTAAGCAGGGAATTTGCTGGGGAATTGAAAAGAGGGGAAGTTGCCCATAGCAACCAATCAGATTTGAGCTTACAGTCTCCAGTATGTAAAATGAAACTGAGAGCTCGAATCTGATTGGTTGCTATGGGCAACATCCCCACTTTTCAATTCCCCAGCAAATTCCCTGCTTAGTAAATATACCCCTTAGTATTGTAACTATACCCCTATATGTTTTATTATTGGGTCTGATAATATCTACCATTCCTTTATGTTCAACATGCATATTCTTTTCAAAGGCTACACATTATACAGGATCCATAATTTTATATGCTAGGGTACTTATGCAATTAGTATATGTAAGCACCCTAACTAGTAACATCTGCGCATACATAGGAGCAAGCAAATCTGAGCAGGGAAGTCAAGGTAGGCTTCTGAACTTTAAGGCTATTAAGTCTGTGAGATATTGGTGGAAAGGAACATAATGTTCTGGTGCATATACAATAACTGATATTCTCACCACTGCCCTGTACGTGAGTTGTTCAGGTTAAGAAGTGGAAAGGGTCACCTTATCGGTAGCAGTGCTTTAGCACAGCCTTGTTGTTGGCATTCCGACAAATTAGTGCCATGACTAATTGTTGCTTAATGAGCAGCCAACGTAATCTGTTTATTGGATGCTTCTATTTGGCTTATTTTCTACAGTCAATATAACTTGATGTTTTAGATTTCATTCCTATATTACTGTAAACTGCAATAAATGTGCAAGGCAACGGAAATAGCATTTCTAGGTCTCCACTGACAATGGAAGTTAATGATTTACTAAGGGCTTTAAGTTTCTTCTAACTTAAGAGTGTAAAATGCATGATGGAAATATACAACAGTCACTTGTAAAGTAAACAACACAATGATAGGAGACTCCATATTATAAAAATGTAATAAAAAATAAATCAGATTTCATAACTGGAGGGCACCAGTTTTACTATTTGTTTATATACATAAGATGACAGAATAATAATTAGGAATGTTTTCTAGTCATTCCTCATATTGTACATTTAGGACAAATGTTCAGCTTACAGTCCTATAACTTGTGACATGTTATATATTAACAGAAACAAGTCTTTGCCTTTCTGATATGTACTATTGGTCAGTGCTCGAGGTGGGCTGGTATACACCAGTATGGTATACCATCAACTTTTCCCTTGCTAAGCCTTGCACCTTGTATATGCAACACGCCCTCCAGACTGGATGGAGAACATTTTTACAAAAATCATGGGTCCGGTGGGGTGGGACTTATACAAGGGGCGGAGCTTATTGCCATACCCCAACTTTAAAATACCCACTTTGAGACCAGCGTTTGGTCATTATTTTTTTGGTTCTACTAAACTAATGTGGTGTGGGAGGAAACCCATGCAGACACGAGCTGAACATACAAACTCTACACACTGCAGCACTGTGAGGCATCAGTGCTACACATTGAGCCATCTGTGCTGCTCAAAATATGAGCAGTGAGTAATTTGATTTATGGCAGTAATGATTGTCAGTGAGATTGTCAATAATTATATTTTACATTGTTTTTCCATTGCCTTGAATGCTGCTAATATCCAGTGCTGAAGACATAAAAAAAATGTGAGATGGTGACTAGAAAATATGTGCCGTAACAACCATGGTTTACACAGGTACAGATACTTGTTATGTTTGCACTTACTCTCCATGTAACCAAATAAAATCACAGAAATGTCAATAAAAAGGTTCAGCCAAGGCAAAGCATCCTGGGACAGATATTCGCACAAATCTAAACAGTCACCCGTAATTGAAACGTACAAAGGATATTCAGTAAGTAACATACTGTACACTAAAAATAGGAATTCAAATTTTAGTGTCACTGTAAGCACAATTTTGACACACTTTTTTCAATCAATAAATGAGATAATCCGATCAATTCATTGTAGCCCAGACAATCTTCTTGTAATGCCTCCTTGTGTAACACAATGTCAAATAATCTGACCCCTTGTTCCTGTTGGTTTTTTTTTAGTTTTTTTTTCTAAACAAACGAACATCGTGATCAATCGGGAAATCCGATTGATCACGATGTTCATTTGTTTAGGTTTCCCGGCGTTTAGTCGTCGTTGGGGGATTTCGGTCGTGGTCGATATTAGTGAGCTTTGGATGAAATTCGGCCCGTGTATGGCCACCTTTATAGTAGTTTTAGCAATATCTTTAATACAATAAACATAAAGAAGTACTGCGCTAGATAGGGAATTCAAACGCAAACGTGTTATCATTTATAAACACAATATTTAATTAATATAAAAACATTAAATGAAAATACAAATGTTACAATATTATTGCTGGGGCCCCATAATCCACTTATACAATAAATAATTGATCAGACCATTAATTAAATAAATATGGCAATAGTATATTATTATTGAAATGTNGGGCTATATATCTTGACCCAAAGATGGAATTATATATTGCCGGCAACCTCGATTGAGGAAAAGAGGATTCTCAGTGTTAAGACACACAGTAGTTGTCACCATTCACTCGTCGCAGGTGTTTCCAAGTGAGTGATAGGGAGGTGCTATTTTCCTTGAACACTGAGGAGTTTCGCTATTTAATCTCAAAAAGCATAGTAAAAATTACTCATATTTGTAGCTTTCAGAGGTGATTATTCATATTCACAGTTTTTCAGTGATATTAGCTCCAAGGTGTTTCAATGGTTTCTGAATAATATTAGGATTCCAAATACAGTCCTGGGGCCGGCCCGTAATAAAACTTTTCAAGTGTGGATAATTTAGAAAACAACCCAAAGGATGTAGCCTACCGGGTCGGCGTGCTGGTTCCTCTTTGGGCTAGCAATTAAGGTCGAGTCCGTATACTCGTGCCAGTAGTTGAATGTGTCCTCGTGGGTTCCAAAGGGAGTCGGAAGTTCTAAACGCCGGGGGTAATGGCCATATACACCCCGCGTCACCTCAACGACTACTACCTCAATACTCGTTTCGGCAGGAACGGAGTGGTTGTAGGAGTAAGATTAGTCTGGGGTCCACCAGTAAGCTCCTGGACGCGTTTCTCCACGTGCTCCCGTGGTTTCTTCAGCAGTAGTTGTTAAGACAACTACTGTGTGTCTTAACACTGAGAATCCTCTTTTCCTCAATCGAGGTTGCCGGCAATATATAATTCCATCTTTGGGTCAAGATATATAGCCCNACATTTCAATAATAATATACTATTGCCATATTTATTTAATTAATGGTCTGATCAATTATTTATTGTATAAGTGGATTATGGGGCCCCAGCAATAATATTGTAACATTTGTATTTTCATTTAATGTTTTTATATTAATTAAATATTGTGTTTATAAATGATAACACGTTTGCGTTTGAATTCCCTATCTAGCGCAGTACTTCTTTATGTTTAATGTTTTTGCTACTACGGAGTGGCAGAGTCCGTAGAACCCTAGTACTTTCGCTGCTAACCTGGGAACTTCAACACTTTTATCTAAGTCAGGTGGACATTTAATCAACTCTCACCCTTTAGTATCTTTAATACAAATTGCTTTTGTGTTTAAAGGCTGAAGCACAAAACTATTCAGACGTTGTGTGGGAAGAAAACTGAGACAAAACACATATTGGGGAAAACAAAAACCTAATAGATCAATTAATGAAATATTGCATCCATTTATGGTATATAAAATAAACATCTATCTATGCTATTGATTATCAGATGACAGGTATATATGTGAGAAATAAATTCTTTGACAACAGGCAAAGCTTATGACACGAGCAGGAAAGCGTTACACTAGTAAGTTTGTATGGTTATTTGACAAGTAAACAGCACATAATACAGCAAGCATGCACAATACACAGCAGGATTCCTCCTATTGTTGCATTTTGTTTCTTCTGTTAAGTGTTCAATCCTATTGAATATAATATACAATAGATTTTAAGAAATGCAATCAAATATTACATGATGCCATAATACGAATTAATATAAACAAGCTTCATCCTCATAATGAGACAAATATATAAATACATTTACATATACATTATGTACATAAATATACATACACAATGCTATCAGCTGCAGGTGTTAGTGTTTGTAGGCCCTTAACAGGAGGAAATGGATTTCACCATTTCATGTGACTTAAAGGTAGCTGGGCAATGTAACATAGACATGAGAAAGGCGAGTCAGGTGCTTGGTTGCATAGGGAGAGGAATTAGTAGCAGAAAGAGGGGAGTAGTAATGCCTCTCTATAGGGCAATGGCACCTGGAATACTGTGTCTTGTTTCGTTTATGTTTCTATGTATATTAGATATCAAAATATACCATTGTAAAAATCAATTAGATACATTCAAAGCACGATTTGTTTTGGGTGTATATATATAAAAAGTATTTTTTCATTTGGCAAGTGTTATATTACAGAGGTTCAATACAATTTTGGCAGTTTGAAATGTGAAATAGTACCCCTTGGCAATGACTACAGTGCCTAGACTGAAAAAAATAATAATTCCTTATCTGGTTCTTGCTATTGACTCTATCCTCGATCTGTCTACTCTGTCCTCACTGCTCATGGCTTTACATAAATCACCTGGTACAGACCCAGAACGCAGTGCTTACCCACCTAAAAATTACATTATTGTAATGGCAAACAACAATAGAATATTCTATCTTGATATGTATTGAGTTAACAACCCTGACAGATAGAAGAATACTGATAAGTTAACCCTGTTGGCATTCTAAATAATATAATACACTCAATGTAACTTTATGTTCTGCTCAGGACACAGGTTCATTATAGCTATATTTCATTTGTATGGAGTTATAATAGCTCACCCCCATGTAAAATGGCAAGAAGTGACGCTGTGCTATGTATCTTTCAGGTATGGGACTCCATCGGATTTCAGTCTTTGGAACAGATCCAGATTTCCATAGTGTGCATAAAACATATGCATACTGTACATGCACTTGCAAGACACCTCCAGCTTGGAGCATATAATTCCAAATTGCAGAAGACATTTGTGGCTGTTAGTCTGTATAGATCTGGGTTAAAATATGTTAGCTTTCCATTTAAAATAATGGAATTAAAAATAAACAGGTTAAAAACATTTATGCTCCTTTGTTTAAAGGGTGCCAAGTACAGATGTGAAAATAGAGCACTGCAACAGCAGGCAAAGCCCGTTACAGATGAAAGAGCTGACACACAAGCAGGAAAGCATTGCATTGGTAAGCTAAGTAAACAGTTAGGTCAGCAGTTATTATTTAGTTTTGTATGGGAATATGACGAGCACAGTAAGACTGTTTCAACAGTTTCCTAGTAAACACCACACAATACAACAAACAGCTTTGTAGCTATATACAATACAGAGTGAGATACCTCCTACTAACGAAAAGTCACAATGTATTGTTCTAAAACATATCATAGTATATGCATTGTATTAAACATAACTTTAAGTGGTATAACTTAATTAATGATGTAATGAAATTAAATAATGATGATGATTAATGCAATTAATGATGCCCCTCTAAACAACAGCAAAATATCCCCAAACAGTTGAGATTCCTGCAGTATGCTATGCACTCTGTTCAATGAATAGGGGCTGTAAGCTTAGCTGAGGACTAAGTCCTCTTAGCTCAATATGGTGCAGTCATTTAATTAGGGTTGACGACTCTCCCGAAATTTCTGGTAGATCTCAAGAAATTGGGCAGTGCTCTCGGTATTCCAGGCAAACTGCTCGGTTCTCTGTAAACTAGGAGTGAATTAATATATTCACTGGTACTTTCCAACCTTCCCACCCTTGAATTTATGTCACAAAAGGGGCAGAGCTTGATTATGTTTTCCATTAAGTCACGTCCCTTTGCAAATTTTACTTTCTGCCTCCCGAGATCTCTAAGAAGGCAGGAAGTAGAAGGGCGGTAAACCTACATTTAATCCATATCTCACTTGCATTAGGCAGAACAAATGCTCCCTTCATTAATTAATTTGGGTTTTCTTTTTTTTTTTTTAATCTATTTATTGGAGTCAAACTGGGTACAGAAACAATAATCAAAATAATTGGGTACAAAGGTACAAAAATGGATACAATAGAAGGGCACAGGGTACCCATGCGACAGAGAAATCAACATATCGAGAAGCTTAACAACTCTAACCATATCTCAGATGGGCTGAGAAAAATGGGAGGGGAAAGGAAACGGAGGCTAAACAGCACATGGGGATGTTAACTGCAAAGACAAGGGGTCCACCCACCACCACAAGGGTGAAGCTGGGGGACGGAGAACCGGAGAGACAAACCGGAGGAGGGGGGGGGGGCAGACAAGACAGACAGGAAGGGGTGTGAGGGAAGGGGAAGGGGACAGGGGGAGTAGGGGCAATGCCGTCATCCCAGGGCAGTCCTCACTGAGTCAACACCTCGGGGAGGTAGTCGGCGGTGGGCGGTTGAATAGAAACCATGTGGTGGTTTTAAAGAGGGAAAATATATGGGTTTGCACTGTATCAGGTAATAGAGAAATGTAGGGGTGCCATTTCTATAAAAACCGGGGGACTCCTTTGTCAAGATCCGGGATGGCGGCCCGCGGGTCCATATAAATAATACGTAGGATGTGGCTCCGCACAGCGTGATGTCCAGTTTTCTAAGATGAATTTTTTAGCGACTGCAACTAGTACCGTGAGAAAAGGCAATAATTCATGAAACCTCTGTCCTAAGTCCCAAATAGTAAAGTCCGAGCAGAGGAGGGCCAGCTGGTCACAGGGAAGGGAAAGATGGAAAGAGACATTCAGGAAGGATACAACTTTGTTCCAAAACCGCTGTATCTTGCGGCAGCTCCAAAACATATGAAGAAAATCCGCTCCAGAATGTCATTTGGGTTTTCTTTAATGTAACATTTACAAAGACACAGGGGTGGCCTACAAGAAGCCATTTTTTTTAATAAGGATGTATGGTTCTGGATCGACAGGTAATCAGACTAAAAAGCACAACCAACACTCCAGCTCTGTACACTGTGACATCCACATCATACACATTCATATAACATACTGACATCTGTGAGATTATGTCTATGTAGCACACTCGGGCCTAAATTTACTAAGCGGTGAGATGGCAGTGAGATTGAAAAATGGGCATGTTGCTCATATTCTACAATGTGTAAATTGAAACTGATTGGTCAAAATGAAAAAACTTTCTGCCTCACATAAGCAGTGTATTTACTAAGGGTGTGTACTATTACATAATTCACTTTATTCATTTCTAGCCTGACCATTATATTGTAGAGATGCTATGATTTATATCATCCTTTAAAATCTACTTTAAAGAGATGGATCATACTTATTTCACTGAGATGGCCAGATGCATTGTTATAAGGAAATATGTTTCTACAGCACACATAGAAATCTCTCATACCTGTTTCAACATGTCTAGAAACTATAGAATACTAAACTATTTGCTACATGCTTCCTTTATACTAAACATGGATAATATGTCAGGTGCAGTCTTTAGGCAGTATAGTCATTCAAGGGAAATACCATAAAGTCTGAAAACAAAAATAATTCTTGTCTTGTTGCACACAAGACAAACAGATACTGTTATTCAGACAAAAAGTTCCAACAATTGGAGTCAGGGGTACATTGCCAAAGATGTAGTCACAGTTCAAACAATAGACAAATAGCATTGATAGAAGTATTGATCATCCGCTTTTTGTGCTTATAAAAAAAAAAGAAAAATTAAACGCAATAGTGTAATATTGTTTCAAATAAAACTAAGAGATGTATAAGTGCCACAGATATTAATATAAAGGGTGCTCCAAGTGTAATATATAAACCCCCTGTTGTAAGAGTTTGTTAGATCTGCGTACTGGAACAATTCTTTATATCAGGCACATCACGTGTACAGGAGCTTATTGGTCCTAGAACGTGCTTCACTTATCCTCATATATGTGGTAAAAACTTAGAGAGAAACAGATCGCCCAACAATAGTGTAGTATTTAAGAATTCAAATTTTTACTTTCAAATGGGTAAAAACATGCGTACTGAATAAATTATAACAGCATTAATACCCAACGGGGTGCCTTAACTGGTTTTATAGTCCTCCTCCAAAAGTGTGTCTGTCCGCGGGTTCCTTTTCCGCCGTGGCACAAGGTGGTGATGAAGGGGTTAAGGTCAGTCACCCTGTTGAGTCCAGTATGAAAGGAAAAAGAACCATTATTGTTACTCAATAATGCACCGTGTATTGTGAAGTTTTAAGGATAATGTCAGAAAAGATCCAATTTGTGAAAATCATACATAAGAAGTACAAATATATAGAATAAAGTAAGACACCGAAAGAAGAAATTACAATTTATCAAGGACAATATTAGAAATGGTGCTGATATTTCATTAATGTCACAGCATAAATGTACTATAGTTATGTAGTTATCAGGATTTCTTCAATCGACCTACAGGCTGCAATTAGTGTATTTGCACATTAGAGAATGCACTGCTTTTTTCTTTACTTTTTACATAAAATATATATTTAAATGTTGACGGTAAAATGTTTAGATATGGCCAGACCCCATGTGTTGACCATAGGTGATCTATGCAATTTTATTTTGGCAAAACAGCCATAAAGATAAATGGATCATTTCTTCACCTCCATTACTATGTTTAGTGTAATAAACAGCTGCATTAAACAGGAACTGTGAAGATTCTAGCTTTGAGATGTGGCATTGATGCTGTTTTTTTCTACATACATGTTCCACTATTGCCTCTCACTTAAATGTGGCAATACCCTTCCACATACTACTGTAAAGATGTTGCGAAAATTCAGATGTGAGTAAAAGAAATGGATTGGTGTACTTTTGGCGATGCTAGATTGGTATAATTGTGGTGACTTTTTGATTGCTATGAATTGGTTTTACATGTCTCTATTAGAAAAGAGATTGCTTAGACTCAGAGCACCTTGAGTCCTTCCTTGGGGTATATTTACTAAGCAGGGAATTTGCTGGGGAATTGAAAAGTGGGGAAGTTGCCCATAGCAACCAATCAGATTCGAGCTTACATTCTCCAGTATGTAAAATGAAACTGAGAGCTCGAGTCTGATTGGTTGCTATGGGCAACTTCCCCTCTTTTCAATTCCCCAGCAAATTCCCTGCTTAGTAAATATACCCCCTTGTTTCCTACATCCAACCGGTACAATTACATGAATCTGTAATCAATTCATTAATTAGATTACTGTTTCATTTTGGCTTTTATTTTGCAAATAATTAATTAAATAATGTGCCTATGCTGCAGTTTCTCCTTAATTAAACACAAACAGAAATAAATGTTAATAAGGAAGATGATATTAAATGATGATGATATCAATGTAAAAGGTGGGAGGAGCAATCAAGTGAAGGTGAGATACAAATAGTTTATATTAACCAAAAAGCAGGGTTGCCATGTCTCGTCTGAGACTCACAACCTATGGGCACTTCTCCCTGGCCCTTCGGAGAGTCTGCAAATCAGATTCTAGATGGGTCATTTAAAAGGAAAGTGAGAGCTGCACTCTGATTGATTGCTATGGGCTACATCCCCACTCTTCCATTTCTGCAGTTTAGTAAATATAGATGCAAGTGGTGGTATTGGAACAGTACTTGTTCAATTATTCCTGTTTGTCTGAATGTTTATGTTATAGTATAGCTAAAAATAGCATTAAATTGAATCATATATACAAAAAAATGTTATCCTGTTGCCTTTTCCATCCTAGTATGTACACTGAAGTATGTCTATTTTCACATATTACTTGTATGATCGGTGTGTTAATAAAGTAACAAAGATATTTTGGCTGGACTTATCTTCCTTCCATTACATCATGGGATGCTCAATAGGGTTTAAAGGTTCTACACACAGACAGAACTTTATTGTACTCAAATGAGCACAGATTTTCCACAGGATCAACTGGTATTTCCAGTCCTGTTACTAAAAGGAAATGTTACGTGACATTAAAAAAAATGTATTCAATCAATTTACATAAATAATGTTATATACATAGGAAAATCTAAGGCATCACATTATAAGTATTTAATTATAATGCCATTGCCAACCCTGATACCTGACCTCTACTTGAGGTTCCTGTAAGATAGTTTACGCAGTTTTGTCCCTGCTTGTAACAAACTAAGATAAACATACTTTGTTTTTTATTCTAAATGTATTACCTTTTGTCTTTCCCATAACAAAGGAAAAGTCACTCCGCTACAATACCTCTACAGCAAGATGCATGATCTCATCTCTATATTACTGCTTCCTCTCCGTCAATAACATCCTTAATAGTACAGGAAATGAAACAGTTATGTATGCCGTGTTTCCCCGATAATAAGACACTGTCTTATTTTTTTTTCAGGACAAAAAAAACACCATAGGGCTTATTTTCGGGGTAGGGCTTATTCTATTGACCTGCTTTTANGGCTTAATTTCGGGGGAGGGCTTATTTTAGACATTTTACTGTAAAATAGGGTAGGGCTTATTTTCAGGATAGGTCTTATTATAGGGGAAACACGGTAGGTATTAACAGGACATACAGAAACTTCCATTGTTCCAATGTAACGATCATTATTAATAATGAAGGTGACAACTGTATGTCATTTTAATACAGGACAATACTGGTAAATGGAGAGCGTTTAGTGAAAGCAAGCAGTGATATTAAGCAAATGGAAATCATTAAAATGGAATAATTTATATAAAAAAAACATATAAAACGTGTAAAGGTGATTTCTTTAGTGGTTATACAGTTATATAGCTGCATCTGACAGACACAGGCGGATAACTGGAACAAGCCAGGGGCTACAAACTGAGGCAGAGATAATGGATGGAGCAATGCTCACATTAAAATAATGATATCAGGTTCTTGTTATGTTGACTTGATATTTTGGTGCGTGACGTAATCACGTCATGCTTGTATACGCACGAAGAGGGGCGTCACTCATCTCCTTTCTATGTTTCTATGACTTAAGAAAAGCTTGAAGAGATTTTTCCAGATTGTTCCATTTAAATAATAATAATGATTAGTGTATTAAAATAAGAAATAGTATCAAATACCATTACCAAGTACATTATATTCTGCTTATTGTATGAACACTTTGTTGACCTGTAACTTAGATGTGCTACTTATGTGATGGCTCAAATATCACATATACAAAATATCTGTATAATGTATAATTCAGTGCGATATAATAAGTCAGTTTTCTTTGCATTGTTTGCTTATCCATTCCAGTCACAAACTGTTGGTAAAGGTGAACTCGTATGATTGACAATATTGAAATATGAGTTTAATAAACAGTCTAATTACTAGGTGTTACATTAATAGGGTCCATTTTAAGGAGTGATAATATGGGTGACATAAATTTTAAGTTGGGTCATCACCCTGCCTGTGATTTTAAAAGCACTTACATCATTTAGAAGTCATGTCTGACAGCAGATTGTGCAGTGACTACCAGATTGGAACTTTTATCATAAGCTACTACTATAGAATGATGGAATGTAATAGTAATCCAAGTGACTCAATGTATGTATGAATAGCAGGTTGTTCATAGTAAAAGAAAATCTTCCCGTAATCATGAAGCCTTGGAGAAAGCACAGCAGGAGGTTCAGGTTTTCACTAATCCTCTGAAGCACTTGACTTTTACTAGATGAAGGCAGTTGCCCTTCCTTAATACTATGAGCAATCATTAAAACATTTTCCATTACTTTGCTACCAGAGGTAGAGAAGAAAATGGAATTAATAGGTGACGTGGTGTAAAGATAGATAATGATAGCTGGTGCCATAATAAACTATATTTTGTTATCAGGGAAACATTTTTCACTCTTTTTTTTAATAAGATCTGGTGTGTTTTCATTTTAGCAACGTCACATAACTAGATACTTTATATAACAGCCAGAGGGGTCATCGTGCCAGAGTTTAGTGTTTCAGACATCTGTGATCACAGCAAACCAGTAATAGTTTTATTGGGTGCAATATTACTAATCAGAGTAGTGACACAAGCTAGTATAATGTATTTTGCAATGGCTAATGACATTCTAACTGCACCTTGACACAAACATCATTGCAAACACCCAGACACAACTCTACTTTACATTGTAAAGTGTCTGTGATTGAAAGGGATATAAAAAGGACTTTAGAAGCGGGAAGAAGAGTCAGTCGCAGACTAACTTTAACTTAAAAGAAGTCTGCAATAGTGAAAGCTAGACTCTGATTGGTTGCCATGGGCAACATCTTCAAATTTCCATTCCCGTAGTTTAATAAATATAGGCCTTTAGTTTGTGGGTATATACAGTTCACTGGAGCCTTTATTTGTGAGTATAGACTTTGCGGCAAACTCTCAGCATACGCGCCTGGTGGTACTATCCTAGACAGGATAATAAAAGGATAGAAACAGACAGACATCACAAATCACAGACAGAAAGCATGGTATACCCATAATAGCAACGGAACTGATCAGTGGTGCGTGGTCACAGACAACTCACTTTAGACAGGGTGCAGGTACCAAGTACAGACAAAGTACAGGTACCAGATAAAAACAGGGAAAGATATAAACAAATAAGTACAGATATAAGTAGAGGTACTGTCAGGCATATGATTTAGGTTGGTATAAACAATATAGGTTGCTGGTATTTAATACAGGACATGTAAGAATAGGAATCATCACGTATGGCGGGACAGGATGCAGATAAAAAATACAGGTAAGAAAAGAGACACAGAGATACAGGTGGAATTGGAAAAGGTTGCAACATCAGATACAGATACATATGCTCAAGGTTCATGACAGAATTCAGGAAACAAGGTGACAGCTGGGTACAGGACATAAGGTAACAAGGTAAGTCACAGACAAGGATTTACAAGAACAGAATAGTTAACCCAGGCAAAGGCTAACTAATAAGAACTGCAGGAATATATAAATTGATGTGCAAGTACATATGACATCCCAAAGTACATCTGATTAATGTAAGTTCCTGATTGTAAATGTAAGACAATAATAAAAAGACATTTTGAATATTTATTAGGAAAATAGGAAAATGCTCTATATTAAAATTACTTAACTACTATCTGTAGAAATAATTTTACATATGTACAATACTTTGGCAGCAGTTTCTAAATAATTTCATTGTTTTTGTCACATCCTAATTCAAGTGTCTGAAATAGGTCACTAATTATTAGTATTAATTATTACTATTCAATTTGGCATCGCGTCTTAATTTTTTGCTCACTGCTCATTGAGCCGCTTATTAAAAAACACGATCTTTCTGTACCGTAAGACTTGGCGCTTTTTCCCGTCTTCACGCTGGATTGAAGCCCCACAATCCATTTGTTGGAAATAAACATGACCTATAATTGGTGCAAATGTTTTCGTGTATACATTTGCGCTCAGCTCTGTAACGAGTGATTTTGTTTAAGAACACACTTACTGTATATTGTCCTACCACCCCTTCTCTCCCATAGCACGCTTATCATAATGCAAGCCGGCAGTGCTCGAGTTGTTCTGTTATCCAAATCGCCCTTGACTTTGTGGTCTTCATGTCTGAGCATTACAAATTTCACATTAACTGCCATTCGCTCACCTCTGCGTCTGCGTTTTACAATTGTGCATTTTTATTGATGAAAGCTGATGAAATTAATGTGATTAGCTTGATTAGTCACACAGCCACGAGGCACAGTGTTCATAGGCTGTCCCTTTAATCATTGTTAGTCTGTGAGATTTTTTTATTTCATTAATAGTTGTTATTGAATTTTTAATTACAATCTATGACTAATTCATGGTAAAATAACACAGTAAGCGGGGAGTTTGCATGGGAATTGAAAAGTGGCCATAGCAACCAATCAGATTCGAGCTCACATTCTACAGTATGTAAAATGAAACAGAGAGCTTGAATCTGATTGGTTGTTATGGGCAACTTTCCCACTTTTCAATTCCTATGCAAACTCCCCGCTTAGTGAATTTAGGCCCATAACATCTTTTGCTGCCAACGCTATGCTGTTGCATGTTGTATCAAACTATTAAACTAAATGGTTAGTGTCCATTGTGGAAGATCCTTCAGCATTAGCTACAAACTCCTGCCACGCAAACCATTTAAGTATCAGAGAGAGAATATATAGTGGAGTAGGGCATGCCGTCAGTCTCCAAAAGAAAGTGAAAATGGACTTTAGAAATAATCTTATGTAGGGAAGGGGATTTGGGAACTTCCAATTCTGAGCAAACACCGCTCGAGTTGCAATATATATATGTTACAGTTAATGTGCAGAAACCAGTTAATGTGCA
>JABWIB010001475.1:0-21378 GCA_016617825.1 Platyplectrum ornatum | reverse complement strand
AGTAGACATATTGAAATTATTATTTATTAACTATTATTATTTATTGTAACATTTTGAAAATGGCGACATTGGCGCATTTTTCACGACATTTGACATTTGACAATTTGACATTTGACATCTCAGAATCAGTTGGATACATTAAAGCATTAAAAAGTTATTACCACATAAAGTGNNACATGTCAGATGTGTAAAATAGGGCTTGGTCTTTAGGGACCAAATAGGCTGCGTCTTAAAGGGGTTAAAACTCTTTAATAAACAGATGCACTGTTCAGATTGCCTTCAGAGCCTGGCTTTTTCACTGAGGCCGGAGTTTTCAGCAAAAAAGCCGGCCTTTGAGGTTTTCTGAACAGGGCAGCATCGGACACTGGAACAGGGTATTAATTTCCGCCAATAAAATGATAAAGTTATATATTCAAATATAGTTATGTATGAAATGTATTATGTACTTAAATGCTCAGTTTGCATAACTATGTAAATGTAATCCACACGGGTGGAATACATGTAATAATGTGTGATTGGAAAAACATGAAGCAGGAAGGTTAAGCTTGCTATTTAGGGTGTAATAGTGTCATTAATCAAAGTATCCACTGAGGGTGTTGAGCTGTTGCTTACGCTGCGTCCTTTTTTACATTTCACTAAAAATAAATAAATAAGAAAATGGCTAAAGTAAATATATAGATTAATAAAAAGTCAAAACAGCTGTTGTATGTTTTAATTGTAAGGGCCTATTTCTGTTAATGCCTTCAAGCAAATTCTTGACAATAAATCAGTGCAATTATATTAGGTGGTCAAATACATCGACCAAAGGTATCATGTTTTCTTAGCCAGCCAGTTTGGCAAGAAGTTGCAGTTATTCTGCCAAGTCCTTTTTGCTGGTCATAAATTTAACTATCTTCTTCATTTAGAAAAGCTTATATTGTCACCAAATGTTTGTGGTAAATACCTGACCCTGGTATGTATATATGTGACACACCAAAAGGGATATAGCAAAATAAACCCAGGGTGTCCATACTGGATACAGTATACTATCTATTTTGTATATCATATACAAAGATAATGTTTTGTTATTATTTTAATTTTTTTTAGTATCAACGCAGTGCATAACCAGCATTCCCATACCTGCCGTATTCCATTTACAATGTTAAATGCAAATATAATGATTTGTGACAGTGTCAGCCTTCAGCAGCATTCTGGACTTAGATAAGTTCAAGGTGACTTTTAACATCAGAAAATAATGTAAACTTGGGAGTGCATTTTTTTTACTAGAGAACATTGAAGTAATGTAATGACATAATCATTTTATATCATATATTATTTACAGGAATTGCCACAACAGTGACCTTCTTATTGTATGTGCCGTTACCTATTGTACATGTACTGAAGAAACAGGGATTTTTAAAGTATAGTAACTGCTGTAGATGAGAATGGCTGCAATAGGTTCCTTTCACCTTCAGGTCCTGTGACAGCCACACTTCTTGAACCTATAGTATTTACTTTTCCATAAACTTTTTTTATTGAAGCAATGTAAAGCACAATAATATACCAATGACACAAGTAACCACAGTAGCAGATAAAACAGCCGCTACTTCCAAACAGCAGTGCATTACAAGCTGAACTGTCTCATGCTGAAAGACGTAACCCCGGGCTCTCTGCTCACCACATCTCACATTTCTAGCTTGGGTTCAGAGTTACAACTTCAGCACATGCCGCCCATAGACTTACATTGGGAGTACTGGGAGGGGGGCGGAGGGATGAAAGTGGCGGGGATGGGGATGTTCTAGTGCCCCCTATTTCTGTGGCCCGGTCGCGGCTGCAACCACTATAGCTACTCCACTAGGTAAAACATGGGCATCAGGGCAAAAAAGAAAAAAATCAGCAGGAGTGAATGGAATCACACAGAGATACAGACAAAATGCAGGTATTTAAATCTAAAAACATGGAAAAAATATGAGCAATGATGCCCATATCAAACATGTGAGTAAGCCCCTGGCGAGCTGCGATATAGTAGGTCTTTTATTTTTTTTAATCATGTTTGCATGTAGATGATAAACGTTGAAAAGTAGTACATAATAGCAATTGTTTTTGACTGGAGTGACATACGACATAGTGACATTGACAGAATATCATAGGGACGTGATGCTATGTGGCAGACATGTCAGACCAGATAGATCACTATATATGACTAAACCACTGACCTTCTCATATACTAACCACTACGTTTTGTTTATTTTGATATTGAATTTGGCATTTATATTTTGAGAATCGTTTCAAGTGTCTGATTTACTTGTAATCAATAATATATCGGATGATCTCTAGGAATGGTGTGAATTATACATCTAAAGGTCACTGGGTTTTCAAAGCTAATTGTTAAATCCTGACCATATCAATAGCCCCTGAGCGGCTTCTTGAGCATGGTGTTACATTTAAAACTAATTACACAATCTCAAAAAATCTTCCAGCATATTAATAGAAAGCATATTACAAATGTTATCATATAGGAGATAATATCATGTTCTACTCCTGTAAAAATAGGACAGATTAAACAGAACTTTTTATAGATTATGATGTGGCTATCAGACTTTCCAGGATGGGTATGACAAACAGCCTCATCCCCCCCCCCCCTCTGTTATTTGAAAGTCAAAGAAAACTAAGCATTGAGTTCATCAGTAGTGTAGTCTTGCTAGTCTACTTAGCTTACCTTAGGTGGGGGTCAAGCTTAAAATCCAAAGGACATTGGTTATTGATATATAAAGACAGGTGCTTGTATTACATAATGGACCAGCCAGGTTGTGTGGAAAAACTGGTCAGTATGTTCCAGCCACACAGCAGTATTAGAGCTATACTGAGAACAATTTTAGTATGGAAAGACAACGTTTTCTGGTGTTAATTATGTACCAGGAAAGGATATTGGATAGCAAATTGTTTTGAAATACAAAGACAAAAGTTATTATTGAGTTTAAGGAATTTGGTAAGCTTGTCTAAAGAAGAGTGTTTTAAAGGAGTGCTTGAAAGTTCAAAGATTCAAATAGTAGAGAATAGTCTCAACGTGCGAGGAAGAGTATTCCAGAGAGTGGGTGCAGCCTGGGAGAAGTGCTGTATAAGAAGAGAAGAAAGTTGCAGATCCTATGAATATCTGAGTTTGGATAAGTGAGGATATATTTGTTGGTCCAGTCTTATTTGTTCACATTACCTCAAATTAGCTTTTTTGATGAAAAAGCTGACTGCAGTGAAAAATCCAGCTTTTAAACTCAGTGTAAACGCTCTATGTACAAAATGCTGGCTGGTGTTCAGAGCCTGCTTTTTAGAAGGGGTTTTGCTCTCCTATCCGTTTTTTTCAGTCACTACTTACCTGGCTTTGCTCTCCCATTGTGTTTGTGCAGCGCTGATTGGCTCACACAGTCAGCTGTTTCCAGCACAATAGCGCCTGTCTCTCCTCCTCCCCCCTCCCCTCATGTAACCAAACAATACGAAAATATTATAAATGTTATCATATAGGAGTAAATATCATGTTCTACTCCTGTAATAATAGGACAGATTAAACAGAACTTTTTATAGATCATGATGTGGCTGTCAGACTTTCCAGAATTGAAAGTTTGAGATGGTGGAAGTTGGTGGGAGAATATCCAAGACTAAATAGGAGAATCCTCTGCTATGATCTGTTGGGAGAAGTCAAATGTTTTTTATATTCCTCTTTAGTTTACCTTTAGTCTTTTTCTTAATTTATACTTTTAGTTCTATGAAATATGTATTTTAAGATTTGTCTATTCTAAGTGTTTAGTTTAGTTTTTATATTTTTAATACTTTGCTTGCCAATCTCCCTGATGCTGATTCAGTTCCAGAAATCATTGCTGTATAATGACAACATTTAGAAACTGTCTCCTACTTTGAGACCTATGGAGGGTGCCATTTTCATGGAGACCAAGATGTAATCAAAGACTGACATTTTTTTTTAAGACAACATGACTTCATTAATAGGAACAAAAATTAAAAGTATGTTAATAAGAACAAGTTTCACATATTTTTATCTTTTTTATAAATGTAAAGAAGCCAGCAGATTTCCTATTCTATGTTCACATTAATACTTAATGAATTTATTCACTAATATTTTAACAATCAATAAATAAATACGGATGCTGACATTTTAATTAAGTTTGGTGCACAGTTTTCCTGATAATCATTTGCAAAAGTTGACAACCATATTTTAATGTAGCTTTCATACAGGGCCGGCACGCCCATTAGGCAAACTAAGGCTTGCCCCTACGGAGGCTGGCATATTTGTGAAAAAAAATTGTAAAAAAAAAAAAAAAAATTTGTAAAATAAAAACTCCATTGAGGAGGGTGGCAGGGTGGAGGAAACATTGCGGCCCGCCCTCACGACGTATAATTAAAGGGCGCGCAGCAATGTTTCCTCCACTCTGCCGCCCTCCACCAATGGGTTAAAATCGTGATGTCGTCTCGCCCGTACATGATGTGATGCCCAGGGCGGCAGGAGGCCTAGCACCCACCCTGCTTTCATATAATCTGTTTTAGTGCTATTTCTAAACCTAGATGAGCCCAGGTCGAAAAAAAAATTCTGGATAACTAGACTAAAGCTGGGCATCCATTAGAACACTATTGTTCTAGTGGATATTGGTATCAATAACGGGATGATTTTCGGAATTGTGGATTTAGGCTAAAATCGTTCTAGTAGAAGGCCAGCTTAACAAAACAATCATGGGAACTGTCAGGGAACATGGCAACAATGCTGTGAGTCAATCTCAACAATGAAGGAAGTCACCAATACTAGTACTAGCAACAAGACAATAGCTACATGACATGAATGCTCTTTCTGCATAATAAGCATGTACATTTAATGTGTCATTTATGAAAGGAATATCCTCTGAACCACTTTTAGCAATTGAATATAGGTGCCAACATACCCATTATGGGTATGGAAGGCTTTGGAAACACAGAGTAAAATTTTACTCTGTGCCAACAACCAACATGTTGGCACATACCAGTGCTTTACAGATACTATTCCTATATTGTAGGGTATAATCTATAGAGTGTTTGAGTTAACTCCAAAGCCAATAATGTCAGCCTTAATAAAATGGTTTTATTTCAAACAATATCATATTAAAATAACATATTGCTCAAATATTCAGAAAATCTGAAAATGAGCAGGACATAATAGAGAAGAAAAGTGTGTTCCTTATGCCCACTGCCTTGATTGCCTTGCAGAGATATACAGAGCTGCAATTGATTGATGAAAGTGTTGTAGGCCAAATGTTGTGGAGACACTGGGAAGCCAGCCATTACTCAGCACCTTCTACCTGCATGTAAGCATTAGTACGTAGACTAATCCTTTTGGAGTTATTACATTTCCTGCCGAGTATCTGATTACAAGGGGTCATAAAGTGCAGTTAGTAAAATGGCACACTGGTGAGGTCACATTTTGCGCTTCAACAGCATGAAAACACAAAGAAGATAAATGCGAAGCTGGATCAAATTCTGTGTCATATCACCCATGACCTTTAAAATATGCTAAGAAATAAATATAGTGCTGTTTTGTACCCAGATGTATCAAAGTGGTGCTTCTGAAGGTATTTGGTGCAGTATTTTTTATTGCAAACTTGGGCATCTTCCTTCAGAACAGCATGATGGTTTAGCACTACCACCTTGTCACACCTTGTCTACCAATCAGTGCCCGTGGTATTTTTGATCATCTTAATCTTAATGTGTATTTAAATGTATATTGTACTTTCAATTTCACTCAGGAAGGCAATAATGATTATATGTTGCAAATTTGAGAATTCTTTAAATAATCTGTGGTGTTTTGGATGATCTTATGCTGGCCACACACCAGTGAGATCCATCGCTGCAGTCATCTTAGAGTTCTGTGACAGTTGATCCAAGAGTTCCATGATATCTGATCCAATCCCTTGGGCACGCTGGCTATGTGGTAAGCATAAACTATGGATATGACACAAATTTTTGGGTGCTAAGGGTCACATCTCTACAGTATTGTTGGCAGATTGTAAGGCATAAGTGTACATAGTTTGGTGTAAATTACTCCAAGCATTCCACAGTTATGATTGAACATACATACACACAATCCATGCGTTTTTATATATAGAGATATAGTTGTCACTGACTTGCTATGTTACCTGGTTTTAGCTGTCACTAGTGTTTAATCAATACGGTTAAATAATTATGGTATTAAATATTAAAATTTAAGAGGGTGCGCACTACACGCCCCTTAAGCTGGCCATCCGCCAGAATGATTCTCGTGCAATTATTGTTGATCATCTTGTTCTAGTGTGTGGTTGCGTTTTTGATGAACACAACGATAGTCGTACATAAACTTGTCGTTAACGACAGTTTGATCATTGTGAATGCCAAATGATTGTCATTTGAGGAGTATGATATTGCGTAGTGCGTGGGAATTTCAAATATCGTTTAACGGTTTTTGGGTATTTTGTTTATGTTGTAGTTAAAATCGTTAGGTGTACTAACCTTTTTTTTTGGGGTCGGGGGCGACAATAGCTTTTTGTATGGGCAAGATAATTGCCCAAATTATTGATTAATATTGATGAGTACATGTAACAAATGATGTCATATAGACATACCAGTATCTCTAGCTGTCATTGAGAATAGTTAACAGTTGGTGAAGTATCTGCATGCCTGGTTTGGTATTTCAATCATGTGCACTCATCAGCGGGAACTTCCAAGAATATCCACCACCTTTGTGAGGAGCACATAGATAGGAGGAACAGAAATAATGGAACAGGAAAACACAGGTTATATAATGTCATTTATTGCTGTAAATAGGAGAAAGAGGGTTGAAACCTTATGTTGGAGTAAGAAAATAGTGGAAGATGGGGACAGAAAGAAGCAGAGACACTGGACAGAATAAAGAGACAGGAAAGAGGACTGTGCAAATTGGAGAGAACATAGCATTGTATGGAGGAAATAGGCAATATATGTTATTATTTTCATATTTCTTTGGGGATGTTATGGCTTAAGATATTCATTCAATGTTTTATTTTCTCATTTCCAAACAGGACTGCAACATTATAGGTTGTAGCCGATATAAAATCAACATTTCCTTATTATTGGCAAAAAACACCAGCAACAACACCAAGAAATCAAAGCTAATAAAAATTATTACCGTAAATCTTATGCCAACAACAATATAATAGATTGGATTTTCATGGATATACCTTCAGTTGTTCCATGTCACCAAGTCACCTGTATAGAATAAATGAAGCATGACACACTGTACTTTGCTAGTTTGGCTAAGCAATGACGTATTTAATAAGTTTCCCAAATAGTCTACATTCGACTTTAATTATAACAAGACATGTGAGAGACAAGGGGTCACACAACAGAGAGATAACCTTATGGTAGAAGAGAAACCCTGAACTAACCATACATCTTGAATGTTCAGCAATCTAACTCCATCTGGAAAGCAAATTTGTGACACTATACATATCATGTAGACATTTGTACAAGATTAATGGTCATTTCACCTGTCACATACAGGCAATATATTTAAACATATGCAATAATGTACAGCAGGGGTTGTCCTCAAACACCCCTCCAGAGAGGTAGTAAATTAAGTATATACATAACTTATTAAATGTCACTAAATAAGCTAACATCTAAAACATAACATATTGCTTTCATATGCTGTATGACTATAACGTATTTTATAGATTTGTCATGCTTATGTGTTCTAAACACTTGACATGACTAGTAGTCATTACTTTCACCACCCTTTGAAAGTATTTGTTAGTAAAACTTTTTCAAATGTCATAGGCACCTGTTTTTCAAATTCATTGCCTAGTGGAGAATTAAAGAAGGTGTCAGGCCTTTATAAATGCTGCTTTTATTGACATGAAAATGAACATAAATAATGTTATATATATATATCATCAATACATTTCACATATCCCAAAGCTGATCTTATAAAGAAATAAAGAATAGAAGAAAGCTGAATTGCCACACCTCTTATATGTTAACTCTTAAGGCTGTGAAGAGGAGTAATACAGGTGCGGCTGTGACGTCTTATGGCTCACGGCTGGCAGACTATTATAATAATGTTTTATCTTGCAAATATGCTATGTATCACAGCTGCGCCTACAGACTGTTCAGCTCAGTGTGACAAGCATGTATTGTACTATT
Organism: Platyplectrum ornatum; assembly: GCA_016617825.1. Taxonomy (NCBI): domain Eukaryota; kingdom Metazoa; phylum Chordata; class Amphibia; order Anura; family Limnodynastidae; genus Platyplectrum; species Platyplectrum ornatum. The sequence continues at coordinate 13,212 of JABWIB010001475.1, read as the reverse complement.
TATTTTTTCACAATTCTACTGACTAATCAAATAATTACAGTAAGTATCTTACTGACGTATACACAACACAGACAACATACTATCCTGTTTTGTACAATATTGACTACCTCTGACTACTATGAAAACAACATCCTAGTTATCGTCATGCCATTTGCACTATATCCCAGTTACTGCTATTTACTACTCGAAAACGTGAGCTTGAATTTAAATGGTTGCTATGGGCAACATGTGCACTATTCCAATGCTGCAGTTTAGTAAATTTAGACCCAGGCCTCAGTAAAGATGAGCACATATGTCCAACAGTGGCCTAAAAAAGAATAGATGTGCTGGACTTTGAATGAGCAGATACATTGGGTTTCCTATATCCAAAAAAACACATTAACCAGAGGTGGAACTACCACTGGTGCAGCAGGTGCTGCAGTTGTTCTCCAGGAGCGCAGGGAAACTGTCCCAGAAACTTTCAGCTCAGCCATTCCTTATCGGCTGAGCATATTGGCTGTGTCAGGGAGAGTCAAGTGGTGCTGGCTGTAAATCCACACAGAACTGACACATGCAAGCCTTGGGAACCGACCAATATAGCCAATATATGAACCAAGTTTTCATAAAACAGCAAGAAAGAATATTTTTGCCCCGGGGCTCACAATTATCTAGTTCCACCTCTGACATTAACAAATATGCATCTTTATTTCTGGACTGGAAGATATGTGCAAATGTATATGATATAATGTATATGCTTGTTTTAGAATTTGGTTGTTGTATTTGCAGAGGGAACACATGTACATTTAGCCCTTGTTTGAGCAGTAACCAGGCAATGGTGAAGGCGCTGGAGACCATATGTAACTATAAATACTATTCTCATTCTTGGGATGGTTCCTTGTAATTATTTTCTCTCTGAAATCCTATTTACTCAAGTTTTCCACGTACAGCCTGTCTATTTATTGCAAGGACATACAGAATGTCTTTTTTAAGCCTTATATTGATCGAAATACGATCATACCTGTTGACACAAAAGCATATAATGAACCAACACATAAGTGGCATCTGAGCTTGCCTGCAAAACCTGAACACATTGGAGCTCTAAACTGTTTAATGCAATCACAGGATCATCAGTAGCATTCATGACATGCTATGGTAACACAGAAGGTTACAGAAAGTATTGCAATAATTGTCAGACGTCACTGACACTTTAAATGAAAGGAATTCTATACATGACTTAGGTACAATTTATAAGAGTAATGTCTTTCCATTTCAATTTAAAAACAGTTTTTAGTCTAACGGGTTTGCAATCTTTATGATAGAAATAAAAAAACTATTTAAGAGATCAAATAATAATGCTTCTTACAATACCACAATGTTGATTTTTGGAACAATGTGCATTTATATAGCTCCTGCTTTTTACAACTGTAAGAATTACCCTTTGTATTTGCACTCATTCTCAGCAGAGGTCAATTAATGCATTTCGTCATACAATAAAGCAAATAAAAATGTATATGTTACAATAAAGAAACCTATAATAAAAAGACAACAAGCATATCTGGGATCAATCTCATCAATCTCATACAGTAAATCACCTAAAGGGCTCCTCCAGACCTGTACTGCTCCTTATTACAGATGCCAAAAAAGACAGAATAGACTGGACTTTCTTGGAAGAACATTTGGCCTGGTCCTACACGATGGATGTTAGACCTTTATAAGGGGCGTCTGCACATATCACAGTCAACAGTACCATGTCAGACCCATTTCGTATAGGCAATGTCACCTGACAGGGCTGTTCTCTGTTCCTCATGTGTATGGAGACCCTTGTTCAAACAATTAGAAAGAAAATAAAAATCACTGGGGTCATGGTAAGAGCACAAACTAGAGCTCTCTTCACTGATGATCTGCTTGTTTCCTAACACACCAACTATTACATGTCTTCTGAATACATTGCAATCATCATTACCCTTTGCCTGGTTGGCCTCCTACATCAAGTATTTATTTATTCTTCTGTCATCCCATCTATCTAATCTCTTTTTATAAAATTTCTTTCCCCCACTCATACACGTAAAACCTGACTTCAAAACCTGGAGACACAGAAGCTTTTACAGTTGGGGAGAATGAATATAATAAAATGTCTGTCCTCCCAAAAGTATTGTACCATTTACAAACCCCCTTGATTTCCATTCCCACACACTACTTCAATTTGCTGCAGGCCTTGGTTCGCAGGTGGATAATCCAATGCAAGTTAACAGCAATATTTACCATCGCAAGCACTCACATGGTGGACTCCAATTCCTTCCTTTTGCTGAATATTACCAATAGAATCCTCGACTGGATTAGAACCTCGTTCTCCCAACAATTGGTAATTATTAAAGTGGTCTCCATAAAAGCCCTTCAGAAGTGGTACTATGGCTAGCCTGATCCCATGATCCACCGCCCAGTGATCCGAGTGATCCACCCCATGCACCACTGTTGAAACTGGTGAAAACATTAACTACTTCCATGGATTAAATTTCCATGTCCATGGACCACGTACTTTAATATACAGCAACTTAGTTTGTATTGCTTGAATTTAAAGAAAAAACCCAGACATATGATACAAAAGTCTAGATCAGGTCCCACGTGTCAGTGCCTACCTTAGGTTTTCCACACACAAAATGAGGGTAATGTTGTAACACCAAAAAATATGTTAGGGCTGAACCTAGCCATTTCTGTACATTTAAAACCTTAGTATGTACACTGCCCATAACATCCCTGCCAACGGTTCTGCCATATCTGCTACAGAACTTTAAATCCCGAGGACCGAGATCTGTATGTTTGTGGTTTAATGCACATACGTATTAAAAAATGCTTTTTTCCACACTCTGGATCTGGCCCATTAAGGCACCGAGAGAAAATCTCTTTCCCACATGGAGTATTATTGGCTTGTATATGACATTTTATGATCGTTCTAGCAGTGTGGAGCCTTGAATTTTATAATAAGCAATAAAAAAAAGGTCCAAATCATCGCTGATGCAATCACACAATTACATAAGAAACATACTTGTTTGTCTAACTGTCAGCACATTGCTACCTTCCTTCTCTGGCCCGAATGGAAAATGTTTTAGTTAACAGCTGAATGCTGACAAGGAGGGAGGAAACACACTAAGGTTACATGACGTTCAGCAACACGTTGGATGTCACTGCAGAGACTAGTTTATTCATGTCTTTTAGAAAAGTCTTTGCATAATTGTGCAATATTTCTCACAATCCAACAGAGCGAAATTTGTTTGGAAGGAGATTTAGAGATTTACCCTTTGATATTTTGAACACATAGCTAGGAGTGTAAAGATTTGATTTCATTTAAATAGCATAAACCATAGGTCATGTAATAGCTGTTTATATTTGTCCACAGTTCTTGCATATAGCAATATCTACAGTTAAACTAGTTGTATATCACGGTCAGATGTAATTTAAAAATGATGGGTATTAATATGATGCTATGACAGCCTCTATTCATCTGCCAATGCTTTCCATTGATTTGGGAACATGAATGCAGGGATTCACATAACTCAGTCACTGGTTGAAGTCTGCTTTAACTTGAAGTATGGGCTTACAGTCAGGGTCCTGTGCAGGCTTGTTAGTATTTTAGACAGTAAACATGGAAACAATTTTTTTATGTATAGAACTTGTTTTGTGCATGGGTACATTTAAAGGGCATATCTGCCATAGGACATACTGGAAAATGACCCAGTATGCTGTTTGCACTGTGATGTCAAGGAGCAGACCCTCTTTCATTGGAAACAATAAGGCTCTTGTTGTTGTTGTATTGGGTGATTATCACTAAAAAAAAATCTTACTAGTACTATCTCTGTATTGAGTGGTGATCCCTAGTATACTTTTTTTCTTGGTGGTAGCTATACTACACTGTCTAGTTATTACATAACTATTATAATGTTATTATAATGCCTCCCAATGAAACGGATCCAGACTTGATAATAAGGAAGGAAAGTTACACCTGGATAAAACCATGTCTGGGAAAGTTAATTAATGTTATTATTCGCATGCAGGGAGAATACTTTGCCTTTACTTACTGCACACAGACCCTGACCAGCATACACTTGTATTAGACTTGGGCTAGAAAACATAATCTCTCACCTCTAGTACTGTTTCCAGCAGATACCTCCCTTGAAATTCATCGTGGTTTTGCCTCTATTTTCAACTTTGGTCCAATGTTTCTGCACTTCCTATAGGGAAAAATGTAATGGCAATCTAACCTTTACCTTGACACCGACTATATTAGATGCAGGTATATTGTTGTTACATGTTGTTATATATTTATCATAATGTGAAAATTACATATTTATATATATTTATTTTTTTAATGGTCTTCTACCCTTTCCATGGCAAATACAGGAGCTGATCCAGACCTACCTGGAAAACAGAGGATGTGCAGAAAAAACTTGATTGTGCATATACAGGTCAACAGAACAATCAGAAAGATGGGCACAGTGCTGCTGATCCGACTGTTCTGTGCTATATGTAAATGAGAAAAGGGGAGTTTTTCCCATTTAAATATGCGCAGTACCAGGGAACGCATTCTCTGTTTCTTCCATACGCTTGCACCATCACAGAGATAGCATAAGTCACAGGCACATGCAGGGCTCAATGTGGGGGTGTATACAGGCGTATGCCATACCCGCACTTCTCCCACTGATGTAATTGAATAACTTCAATAATCACCATTAACTTCTATTATATTCTGTGTCCATAACACCACTTCTAAATGTCCATACCCCACTTCTAAATTCCCACTTTGACTACAGGGCACAGATCATTTCCCATGTGAAAATAACCTGTTTTCTTAGTTTAATGTTATTTAATGTTTTTAAATATAATATTTATTTAAATAAATGCGTGTGTTTTTTATTTCAATTCATTTTTTTAGAATTTTTTTTAAATTGCCTAGCATTTGAACCAATATTAGCATTTAAATGGTAGTAAAGTACAGAGACTTCTGCTAGACTTCTGCGTTCCCTGCGTGAGCACCCTGATTGTACCAAAATCTATGCATCTGGTCCCTTGACTTTACTGGGTGCAATAGCAAGTCTCTGCTGTGGCTATTTTTATGTGATTATAAATATAAATACCGTTTATACTCAAGTATAAGCTGACCCGAATATAAGCCGAGGAACTTAATTTCACCAAAAAAAAACCTGGGATCTCTTATTGACATCATACAGGACAATGACTCGAGTATAAGCCGAGGGGAGCACTTTCAGCACAAAAGAATGTGCTGAAAAACTAGGCTTATACTCGAGTATATACAGTACTTTATGTAGCATGCAAAAATTTATTTTAATATGGAAACCCCTTCGCTTCTCATTCATGTTATGCATCTGCACACCTAACTTTTTGGCTTTCTAATGGTTGTTTACTGTGTATAGTCAATTAACGTAACTGAAATTTATATAGTGTTTCAGAAAGCTACCACAGGAAAGGCTATGTTATTGTTCTCCAGAGGCACACATATTTGAATAGCACTTTTAAATATCTTTTAAACCCTATCCTGGGGATCAAAGCACATTGTCATGTGCAGATGATGTCTAAAATGCATTTGTACCCCATCCAAAAGTGTGGCGTATGTTGTAGCTACTCACAGAAATGGCAACACATACTAAGGATGTCACAAGGGGCTTTCTTTTGTTTGGTAATGCACTTTGTTTTGGCAACACAGCAGATGTGTTAGTTTTTAGTGCTCTTCTGGATCAGGTCCATACTGTTCTCCTGTTGTTTAGAGATCAACATTACATATGACTGTAAACGTGTAACATATATAGGATAAGATCTAGGGTCTGATTCAAAGTTGCAAAGCCATGTTGAAATGTGAGATGGAATTTAATAGAATTTAATTTTATTCAATAATAATTATTATTAAATTAGAGTTAACATAGGAAAGTTCACCTCTCAACATTAATTCTGTTTTCACAGTTTAAACTTGTTTTCCCCTGCATTTCAGTGTTTGGTTTTGTCAAGGTCTACCTCTACACCTGTTTTTCCCTACCCCCTACTCTGGCTCGGCCCCCTAGTCTGTTCCTCTCATTCAAATTTTACAAATGACACCACATATTCATATACATGGATGTGCACTTTCACATATTTCTAGCTGCATATTTTAAATGTATATGGATTTAATAACTGCAGTTCATGGTTTATGTAGTTTACATAACTTTATACTTTCCGTAGTTTTATGCTGGTCTTTGTGTCAGTATGTTTTAAGATTTTATAAGCATACCAGTATTTTATATGTAGACATGTCTCTATAATCAAGGTGTCAAAAATAAGTAGAGGGCATATTTTTTAGTATTGTATTTCTTGGAAATGCATTTATTACATTCTTTTACTTTCTCATATGTTTCTCTTGATTGTCCTTCCACCTTTATAGTAACTGACACTGAATAACTTATGGTGTGCGAAAAACTGATCATATAAATCTTATTGTCTCATGGAGGCATTCTAGAAACTGACAAATGGCCACAAACATTCACATGTGTCACAGTGGAAATGTCTCAGTGTCCAATGATACCGGGGTATATTTACTAAGTGGTGAGATTGCAGTGAGATTTGAAACAAATCAGATTTAAGCTCTCAGTTTCATTTTACACACTGGAGAATATGAACTCAAATCTGATTGGTTGCTATTGGCAACATCCACACTATTCAATCTCACTGCAATCTCACAGCTTAGTAAATATACCCCACTGACTCTGTTCTATTGTATATGATCCTCTTTTCCAGTGTAACGCTAATGCACATGTGATTTTTAGATACTTAACACTAAAGGCTTTCATGCAAATTATACAATAGCTGCCAGTTAGGTCCAGTGTTTTACAACAATGCTGTAAAACTGTGTAAATCAGCATCTGATCGTCTGATCGGATTATTGGGAGAACGCTCTCTTTTACAATACTGTGGAATTTACATAGATTCTGATTTACCATATCTGTGAGACATAAAAGATGTGGAAAGACCACGGTAGATGATTTCAAGGGAGTCATGAAAATCTTGGTAAAGTCTAAAACCTTTATTCATTCATTAATTAATTCTACATAAAAACAGAATTACCACTGTCCTCTTTTCCTTTTTTTTTTTTCACACTCCCTGCCATACACTGCCCACCTCCAAACAGAATTGTTTCATGTACAGTAAAGAAATACACAGTACTGCTCATGTCCTATTGTCTAATATCTGCATTGGTACTTGTTGATAATAGTTTTTTATTTATGCTTTGCTTTCAACTGTGTCCCATCACCACCCTGTTTATGTTTAAGCTGACAAATGGGGTGATTTTTCCTAGGGAATATCACCCAGTCCTTGGACCATCCACAAGAACGATTTCATGGTGGCAAAGGATATAGGTAAAACCTGTAATAAAAAAAAAAAAAAAAAGAAAGAAATTAAATAAATACATAATTAAATTTCATGTGTCAGACATCTTCGTTGTGAAGCGGCGTCTCCGCCGGAGTGGATGTTGTATATGAGCGATGGCGTCTGGAGGTGCCAGAGCATTGAAAGAAGCAGCAGGCCCCTGCTCCGGTGCCCAGCAAAGATACCTGAAATGTAGGTATATTTTTATTTAATGTATTTCTATTTTATAAATTTTTTGTAAACAAACAAGTGACTATCGTTAATCAATTGGAAAATCGGACTGATCAACGTTATTGTTTGTTTGCATTTTTCAGCATTTTATTGCTTTTTTTTGTTTCATGTGGCCATTCACGTCAAGGTTTTTCCCCAAAACTTACGACAATCGTGGATTTGGGGTAAAAAGGTGGATGGCCACTTTTACTCTATAGCCATGTTGTTTTCTCATTTCCTGCTCTGCACTGGGGACTTTATGTGGCTTCTTTTATTTAAATATAATAATACATTAATCACACGCCTTTCACAACACATTATGCCAGTGTTGAGTTCTATAAAAGGAAAGTTTTTTATCATTACGAATGTGTTATAATAAAACAAATGTGTAAATTAACTGTATTTATTGAAAAAAAATATCTTGTGTCTGGGTGTGTTTAGTTACCTCCAACATATAGCATACAAGCAAAATATCCCTATTAAAAGTAAAGAAATATGGATATATGACTACTAATCACCAGATCCTTTGCCACCCACAGCATTACATTTAACGTTACAGGAAAAAACTCAAGAGCTTGCAATGTATTCGCAAACAGCGCTCAGCGTTCACTCATGGGGTTAGATTTAATAAACTTTGGGAATGGCAAAGTGTTGATGTTGCCCATAACAACAAATCAGATTTGAGCTGCCAACATTCTCCAGTATGTAATAGGAAATTGAGAGCTAGAATCTGAATGGTTGCTATTGGCAACATCTCCATTTGCTATTTAGTAAATAATAAATATAGGCCATGGATTATTGAGCACTGTTTTTAGAAGTCATCTAATGTTCTTTCAGTAAAGTGCATCTTATTCAACAACAGCTATTTATAATATAATGCCAAATACTTTGATTAATTAAAGATTCTTTAACAGTTATTTCAACCACACGTAGATTCATGTTTACATTACTATTAAAACATATGTTTTTATCATGGTATCTATGAAGTCTGAATTTGAACTGTTTGTCAAGCTTTATCATTGTAGACAAAGTTTTTACATGCACTTTATACCAGTAAACAAACTCATAGAGTAAATAAATGAAATCACTGTTCTGATTATAAATAAGATGGATTATGAAGGTTAGTCATAAGCCTTAACATGTATTATGAAAAGTGTCCATTATACTGATGCTTGGAAGTGCTGCATGCAGCTATTTATAAACCAGTGAATGGCACAAAAGCATTAATCAACAGAGGTGAAAGGACAGAGCAGTTTGGATTCTTCCTGCAATTGAATATGGCCATCCGACATACTTAGTGCTCTGATACTTTTACAGAACATGGTAACCAGGCTTATTTTTATCTGCTAGTGTTCACATGTCATCTGATACTTTTTTGGAGTCTAAAGTGAAACAAAATCAATCATGTGACACTTTTTTGTGCCTTACTCTTTGTTGTGAAGGAAAGACTATCCTCTGGAGAACATTCAAGTTAACAAAGCTAAATCCTAAACTGTTATCCTGACTTCAAACCGGCAGTTACTATTTTCATAGACAGGGAGCTTATGTAATGATAAATCCAGGACCAGAGACTGCAGAACGGGGGTGCACCAAAGGAAGAACCATCCGTCCAAACCAAAGCCCCTCAATGTCACCACATAATAAGTACTGAAACATACAGAACAAGTTTTCAAGCAGACTATAGAATCTTCTGCAAATGAAATAAATCACACCTTTTTATGTATAAAACCCATGAAATAAATCACACCGTTTTATGTATAAAACCCATGAAATAAAAGCACATTTTTATGTATAAAACCAATGAAATAAAAGCACCTTTAAACAAAAACGTTTGAGCAAAATGTTGGCATGCTGTTTGCAAGATACACAAATCATCTAGCAGTGTTAAAATTCAAAATAGTAGAATATAATATATTACAGTGTGATTTAAATATTTTAATGGACTAATTAATATTAACAAAATAATATTGTGACATTCTCTTCTTTATAATTTGCCTTGGAGTGTGCAGGAGAGGTAAGTAAAAACAGAAACAAAAGCCTAAATTTACTAAACTGCGGGATTGGAAAAGTGGGGATGTTGCCCATAGCAATCAGATTCAAGCTCACATTGACCAGTATGTATAATGAAACTGAAAGATTGAATCTGATTGGTTGCTATGGGCAACATCCGCACTTTTCCAGTTCCACAATTTAGTAAATTTAGGCCATGACATCTGATTTGCATGCACAAAAGGCTATAGCTATCCCTTTGTCAGAATGGCCTTTGCCAATAGAATTACATGTTAAAACAGTAATTATTCAATGAAAAATCAGTTGACTAACATAGTAAATTCATTGAAAAGCTCAGGAAAAGAGCATTTTGTGCCTGATGAAAAGTTACATGTTGGAAAGTATATATGCTGGAATACCCTCTGCTCTGACAGATCAGGTACACATTGTGATTGACAGAAACATACTAGAGCTGATCCCGAGCTGTGTATCCACCGAGGGAAATAGAGGACGTGGAGGGAAATTGTGCACCCATAGATCAAAAGTGCACACACCAACAGCATCCAACTGCTTACTATTTAAATGAGAAAAGGGAGTTTCTCTCATTTAAATATATACAGTAGCAGGGGATAGTGCCTGAGTTTCCTCCATACACTTACACCATCTCAAAGAGGGTGCAGGTCATAAATGCAAGTAAAATTACCTGTCTTCTTAGGATGTAAAAATAGAAAAACCCTTAGTTAAAATGCCAGTGGAGTAGCGGCAGGCCCGGACTGAGACTAAAAATCAGGCCTGGCATTTAATGCACAAAGGCCCACCTAGAGCTATACACCAATCAGAGCTATACTCCTGATAGTTAGCAGCCAGTCAGCAAATGGCTATCAGCACACTGATTGGTGGATGGCTGAAGCTCTCTAGCAGCACTCGGTAGTGGCCCATCACTCCAGTGGCCCATCTGGCATTTGCCAGAACTGCCAGATGGCCAGTCCGGCCCTGAGTAGCGCTATACTGCCACTTCACACGGCCATTGCCAAAAAAACATAATTGAAATGTTGTAAAAGCAAGCATTAAAAAAAATTAAATAGTAGTAAAGTGCAAAGATTGTGGCTGTAGAAGTCCTGTGTTTGCAAACCGTGTGCCTCTAGATCTCTGGATCCAGTCCACTACATTTATATCAGACTCTGAGAAGATGGCCTATTTGAATGCCTGCTCTGATCACTGTGGGAATCACCACAAATCACAATACATTATTATTGCATTTGGCACCTCCATGTTATATGTGTCTCTTTAAATTCCAAAGCTCTGCCATCATACAAGTTTGGTGGTTTACCTTTACTTAAAATATTTTTTGCAATGAGTTTGCGGTATAACATTAATAAATTGTTATGAAATGAGTATAATGATATTGGATTATAACTCATTACTGTGGCCAGATGAGGGCAGGAATGACGGCGGGAGGTACAAACACTGGCATTCAGTCTCTTACTGTGTAATTTGATTCAGTACTGATAGAAGTAAGATCTTCCTGCAGCATTTGCATTTGATGTAGTCATTAACACTAAATAGAACCAAGGGGAAAATGTCTTTGTTAAATTGCTTGTCATACACAATTATTGGGATGGGAAAAAATATCAACAACTTTGGGATTGCTGCTTAAACATGCACAATAGTTTTATTGTTTTTATTTAGTAAAATACTGATGTGATTAGAAATAGTGTAATATTAAATAGGTCATTAAAATATAATTCTCCTAAGGCAGCACAGACTCTGATCCCTGTTGTAATTTCCCTTGTTGTACAGGATAAGATACTGAATAGATTTAAAGTCAAATCATTGTTTTCTAAAGGAATGTTAATGTGCTCACCGAACATGAGGCAATCTCTAATTTACGAAAATGGTATATAAGGCAATTATTTAAATCCTATTTCCTACATGTTATAAATAATATAAAAGACAAAACATATTTGTTTAAAGGAAAAGTGGTCCCCTTTATGTGCACAATTATATATATATATATATCCCTTTGTCAGTAAACTGTACTTTCAATAATATATATATATATATATATATATATATATATATATATATATATATTATTGAAAGTACAGTTTACAACAATAACAGCATGAAATAATACTGGTTCATGGAGCAAATGTGTCAGTAAACAAACACTATTAAATGTCACATCAACAAAAAATTGCACAATGCGAACTGGCAGGCATAGACATAAGATAGTGAAGAATCTGCAGAAAGTCAAATTAAAGAGCGTGAGTCACCTTTGGTATCATTGTAGGCAGGTCAGTCCATATACTTAACAGCTCATAGTAGTTATGGTGTAGTTAAGGACGAGCTGCATGAGAGAAGAAAAAATAGATTAAACTGAGAGCTTGAATCTGATTGGTTGCTATGGGCAACATCCCCACTTTTCCAATCCCACAGCTCAGAAAATATAGGCCCAGGTCTATGGCGGTAAACAGGGCACATATATCACAAACCATCCTAGATGGAGCAAGGAATCTTTAAACTCTGCAGTTCAGGCCAGTATTATATCCATGGCCAAGTAGGAGTCCACCCTGTCAATCCACTCTAATCAAAGGGGGGAATGTAGACAATGAAGGAACCCCTAGAGGATCCACTAGCAGGTGTCAGGAGTATAAAATATTTGAATCCAGATTCAAAAATGAAAACTAAAAACAAAAAAGGACAAATCTGAAAAAGTCCACATTTTGCATTATTGGTGAATGTTAGGGTGACCTTTTTTCCTTGCAGACGATGCTGTATGTGCACAGACACAGTCTTTGCAGTTTATATATATATAACAGCTGCTTCAGAAAATGTCTTCCCCTCTCTTGCACAGTGTTGATTGTTGGTCAAGCAGATCGATGGGCAGTAGTGTACCCATCTTTCTTTGCACGTTCACCGTCATGACCATGTGCAGTGCTCATTTTGTCTGAGCAGATGGATCAGTTCACCAATGTTACATCTCTATTCTCCCTGTGTAGGGATTTGTAAATCTAAAAGCAGCAGAAGTCTGAAGTCTCACTTGATGAAAGCAGACTTCTGTAACATGGCATTAAACATGCCTCTATCAATTATGTGTAGAGTGAAATAGGCTGTCTGTAGTCTAAAGTGCCCTGATCGTAATTTATATTCAGTGCCCACATACTCTCTTTTCTTTGTATGGAAAAAGCAAATAAAGCATTCTGAACACATTTGTTGCATTTGTTACAGCTCAGCTGCACTCCCTGTAGGTTTCTCACATGTATAGTTACCTGTGGTTAATTCATTGATCTGACATTGCTGTATCCGTATGAGCTGTATCCTATACACCACTTGTATACTTGACCACGATGTTGAAAAACTATTTGTTTCCCATATTGGAAAATGTGTTATAGATAGATAGATAGATAGATAGATAGATAGATAGATAGATAGATAGAGAAAAAGATCCCCCATGACTTGACACTCTGCTCTCATGACTTGACACTCTGATGGATAAAACCATGTTGAATTGCAGTGGAGGTAAAATGAATGTCAGTGTTTGCATGCAGGGAGAACACTTTATTTTTGCATGTTGCACACAGATACTGACCAGTGTTACTGTTACACTGTTATTAGACTTGGGCT
>JABWIB010001474.1:9391-56971 GCA_016617825.1 Platyplectrum ornatum | reverse complement strand
CTGTGGAGATAGAGGGAGAGATCTGCGCAGACAAATGGAAGTTTTGTGCTCTAATTGCGTAAATTCTTACTACACTACTGTTAATTATCAAGCATTAAATAAAAATGTATCAATAAACTTAATTCAGCTAACCAATATCTATTACTTTTTAAAACGTCACCCTTTATTGACACTTTTTAATTATAATGCATCTTCTTTTTTTAGAAGGTGTATGTACTTTACCAGTTTTCAATGAGTCAGCATGCACCATGTCAATGTATTATCTGTACTAGAAAATGCAAATATGCCCTTTGATGTGTTATGTTACTTAGAAGGATAAACATCTGGAAACTGTCATGTACATGTGAAGTTAACCACAAATTAATAGCCTGGCATCAGACACAACCCCTCTGTTATTTCTAATAGCGTAATTCCTAACAGAAATCCACCTAAGCCCCACAGTTCCAGACAGTGAAAGCCCAGATATATCTTATGCAGTACAAACCTTTTCCATTTTTATCATTTTAAAATAATAATAGTAGAAGAAATAATATTAAGAATAATTGTAGACTGGAACCATTTTTGACAAAATGTTGACACTTGAAGCCTTTCCATTGATGGCGTGAGTTGTGTACCTTAGGTACGTTGTGATTGAGAGGATCTGTGAGGCAGAAGAGCTGCTAGCACAATGAGGACACTTTGTTTTAATTTATGCATATAAAAATGTGCACATGTTACATGAAATTTACAATTTATTTTATTAAGTTACTGCATATGTGTGTCAATACATATGTGTTCAGATAAGTGTAGACTGTAGATGTTTGCTTCTTGAATCCAGTTCACACAAACTCCACACTCCTGATTTCTGTATAAGTGCTGAGTCATTTTACCACTAAAACCTTCCTAGAAATAATCACACATGCATCTATGTATGTGTCAGTTAATAGTAATACATTTTATTAGGCAATTAATTTACTTTTTTGCTTATGTAGTAATTAACCTTTACGCACTAAAATGTAAAACCAAACTGGTGTCAAAGAAAGCAGAGTAAAGCACAACCAAAATACACCAAAACCCACACAACTTTGTGAACACTTCCTTCACTACAGGTTGGCACTCTTCCTTCACACCACTCCAGACTGTCATTCACAGCCCATAAACTTGTAATACTTTATACAAGGTACAACTTACCCCAAACAAAAATCTACACTCCCTGCACCTGCATTTCCGCCACAACCAGGACCGAATTTAATCCCTAACACACAGTTCCACTTGTACAATGCTTCTACAAACACATTATGCCCACATGCAGCAGATGCTTCCTGTCCTTAAGGTTCAAGTGGAACACATCAACACATCCTCATTGTATATCAACAAACCACTAGTCATTCCCCCAATTTAGCAGCTGCCCTGTTCACATTCCTTCCCATATCATCTTGTACCAGAACCAAACCATGACTTTTTCACACTCTCCAATCACACCACAAGCATTGTAGGCATCACCATTTACCATGGTGATAAGACTAATGTTGATCACCAAAAAAACCCTACTAAAGGCACCACAAAAACATCATTGTATTTTAAGTGATCCACCTAATGCTTTCTCCATGATAGTAATTCATTTCCCTAGCTGCCGCATACACACAGAACCTTCTCCAGACACATAGCTCATGTCTAGCTGTCCAAAAAATAAAGTGTAACAAAACAAAAACTAAATAACCAAATTAATAACACAATAGAACAAAAGAACACCAAGGCTGAACACCAACAACCACCTAACCATTACTAAAGCTGGACATCCACTAGAATGATATTGTTCTAGTGTGTTGCCCATATTGGCCTATGCTTGCCTTGGCTGGGTACCGAAGTGGTGCCCAGTGGCTCCCCCACGCTCCTGGCACTTCTTCTCTGGTTGGAAGGTATGCTTTGAGTGACAGGCACCCTGTCCATTCATCTGGGACGCCTGCAAGCATGCCACGGCTGCAGATAGGTGAGACAAGGCAAATATATTCGAGATTATACCTAGGAAACTCTTAAAGGCTAATTCATTCCCTTCCAGCATATACTTGAACCCTGCTAAGCAGACATGATGGTAATCACATCCATATTCACACAGCTGCACATAACAAAGTTTCACTTTGCCTAATGCCCCCTCAGTGCGGCAGATATTGCGTCCAACATTACTCCTGATTAGATCCAAATTTTCTTTGACATAAAACAATTAAGGTAAAATGTGGTTTATTGATTAGTTATTAAATATTATAGACCAGACAGAAAGGTTGGACTGGGGTGAAGTTATAAGTTTCCTTTGATAAGTACAATAATTACAAAGCTTACGTTTGAAGTTCAAGAGGACACCCTGAGGACACAATATTTTGAAGGTATAAATTACATTACTTTCTGCTCAAGTGATTTATTTTCACACAGAAATGGTTGTGAAACATGATGTGATTTAAAATTTCATCCCTTCATGGAAATGCTTGAGGGGAACAATGATTTTTCTCCATAAGTATGAAATTTCTTCCTCTTAAATGGCTTATCTAAGACTGGATCTGCCTAAAAAAGTAAAAAAAAAACCTTCACAGATGTAAACAAAGGGGAGGCCATCTTCATTTTGGGAGTAGATGATAAGTACAGTAAAGGTTAAGCTGCTGCCCCGAGCACTTCATTCCATTTCTTTACCACAATTAGTACTGCTTTAAGAGGGAGCTACTTTCTGATGTGTGTCGAGTTTTGAAGTAAATTACAATATATTTGTAAAAGGTCTTTGTACTTGCAGTGAAAAATCTGTGGTTGAGAAAGTTCAGTAGTATTCACCCTGTCAATCAATATACTTTACTTGATTAACTTGGAAATAATGGGTAATATGCATGTAGGACCAGGATACTCAAGATCCCCCATCTGTGTGGCAGTGGTGCACCTGCCGTACAAAACATCGTTCCATATGCCAGGAGATCTGTTTCTTGAGTCGGACCTGCATCTTTCTTGCTAAACATGAGATCCAAACATGTACACAGTGCTAACACTGGATTTTTGTGTAGGTATGACATACATTACGCTAGGTGGGCGGGAGGAACATTAAAAATGTTAATGTTGAGGAAGAGGTCTAGCAGGGTAAGCGTTAAAGATTAGCAGGGTAAGCGGTAAACATTAATAGTCCAAATATTAATAAAGTGTGCACGCAAAGAAGCAGAGCATTTAATTCTTGTGATAAAACGCTGTTGAATAGATTGCCTGTAATAAAAATTGCCTGTAACACTCATATTAAAACAAATGTGTGACATATGAAATCATGAGATGAACATGTCAATTTATTTTTACTACTTGCTGAGCTACTTGCTCCATTACAATAGTATTGCAAGGATTTGCGTTTAGGGATCACATTTGATCATGAAATAAATTGAATCTATAATTTCATCATGAAGTCCTGCCCATCATAGGAACAGTCGGGGCTGAGGCCATGATTTACAAATCACTTATGGTAACAATAATGCAGACTCTCCAACATGACCCATTCCACTAGGTGCAAAATACTCTTTTCCTGAGCTTTCAACAATCATTTGGTATGGTAACCACCTTGGTTTAATATAAAGCCCAGTCACAGGGTCCTGGTGGAATGAGTCATTTTGGAGGGTTTGGTACTGTTACCATAAGCCCAGATAGACTTATTAACCCTTAAAAGTACTTTTATGCGAGAGTTTAAGATATAAGGGTAGTGATAAAGAATTGTCTATTCTTGGATTCTGGATCCTGTTAAATCAGCAATTCAATGATAGTTTAAAATTAATTATAGATCAATTTATTTTAGGATGGTAAATTTGTGTTAGTCTACTAAAATATGCAGACACACACACAAAGAATAATCTACACAAAGGATTTTATTAAAGATGTGTATCTGTTGGTGAAGACATTGAGGATTCCTGATAATCTTCTACAGCCTTGGGCAGAAACTGTCATATGTCCTGAGATCATTATATATTACCTGTTAAATAACATGTGCCTATGGCAAATTTTACACACTTAGACAATCATTACCAGGAAGGTATTGTACATATTTTATGCCTTAGTATGCTGTCATTCATCTTCTTTAAAATGCATATCAATTGTGTTTCTGTTACTTGGAAGAGAGTGATAGAACTCAGAACCATAAATCCAGATTCAGTTTGGTCTGAATGTATATCATATTACTCACTTGATTCAAACAATGGACCAGATCCAGACGTGAACTTACTAGTGTAAAGTTACGAGTGGGCAAAACCATGTTGAATTTCAAGGGAGGTAAAATGAATGTTATTATTGCATGCAGGGAAAATAGTTTATTTTTGCATTTTGGACACTGACCAGTGTTACTGTTAAACTGTTATTAGACATAACTGCTAGGAAACATCATCTCTCAACTCTAATACTATTTGCAACTAGGTCCAATGTTCCTGTGAATTACCCGCTTGTTATAGAACCAGGATAAAGGGGAGATAACTGATAATGATCACAATGATATAATGATACAATAACTGACGGAAATTTTACATTAACACTAATTAAATTAGAAATTCCACAAAGCAAAGAAGTGAAGGATTGATTATACAGGGTTGAGGCTCCACCCCCATCTTTGGTGCATGCACAGTGCAATAACTATTCTGCAAGTACGCAGTGGATGAAGTGTTCTTTAAGTGTGATGTACTGGATGGCTGTAGGTATTTCCACAGAGCTCTTCTTATGTGAGAGTTTAAAACAATAAATTCCATTAATTCATATTTCTAAATTGTGATAAATATTTTTAGAATACCAAGATTTGGTATTATACTGTATAATACTGTGGGTTTTTGTACTGGTGCTTTGTTATATAAGATTATCATATCTCAGAATCATGGAACATCAGTATCTATGACTGGCGCTGTTGTGATTCCTATTGGTACTGTTGTGATCATCAGATATTTGACATGTTTGCTTAGAACTATCCGGCAAATGTATACACATTGATGCTATACTTATTTTTATCTGTAGCTGCTGTGTTAAATAGATTGCCACTGTTTGTGATAGATAAAATATCCCTCTTTGAAGAATGGCTGTGTTTGCTTTAAATAGATGGAGCTTTCAGTGAGTAATAATGTTTGTCTTCAATGAGATATGACTGCTGCATCACTGATATCGGTATCAAATTCTTAATGCCTCAATATCAACAAAGATAACTGTTTAAAAGACACAAAGGGAATCCTGAATGACATTCATATCATTGTTAAGATGAACAAATGACACTATTCTCTGGATGTATCTTTGATAAGCAGGTTTGTATTGTGAGGTTAAGAGAAAGCCTCTGCATAGTTACAGAGGACAACCGGCAACAATAAAGAAAACACACTGTGTCATTTTTTTAGTATTTTTTTTATCACTTTCTTGTTATAAACTTCTAAAAAATATCTACTATTTAATACATGACAGATTAGTGAGTAGTAATGTAAGCTGGCATTGCCTATATCATATTAGATTTATTAAACCTGCCACTGGGACTTAGAACATACTTAAAGTTTTCTAACAGATTTTAATTTGCAAAATATTCCTAAAGCAACTTCTCCACAGGCCAATGAAAAACAACTACAAAAACAACTACAAAATCCTGATGACGTAAGCAAATAGTAATGAGCGAGAATTCAAAATCGACCATGCACGAATCAATTCTTGCAGGAGCGGGAATCAATCTCGCAGTAAAACATGCAACTGCAAAACATGACTAATTGTAAATACTCAAACACGCTCAGAAAATACGCACAAAACTTATACCTTGTTCCAGCGAGTCTGGGTGAGAAATTCTCTCTCAAAAACACATCCTTTAGTTAATTTCCCCCTGTATGACAATAGTCACTATGCACTTCTTCATCACACTGGGCACTTGTTCACACTGTTGTCCCTTCTACACTTCTTTTTTTTTTTTGTAATTACTTTTTTTTACCTTTTTATCTGCAATTGGTGTCAATAAATGGGCTGATTTTCTTCTGTTTTTTTTCATCTTTTTTTTCACTGTCCATACACTGATTAAAAGATAAATGCTAGGGCACGATATCGATCCGGATTTTGGATAGATCATATTATCGTGTACTAGCATTTAATTGGCGTTTTAGCACAATTTTTAAAAAATAATTGTGTCCAGCTTTAAGGGCCAGGTTGAGGACTTTGAGGCGGAAAAACCTACATCTCTGAGATTTTTTTCAAGCTTTAGCCATATGCTTTTCTTATTCTTCTTAAATTATCTATTTCTCATAAAATTGACAATTGTTATTATCCAGGAAGAATAGTTTTTTTTTTTACATTAGAATACTCTACACCCAACCCTCATTAGTTCTAACGTGTATTCCAAAGCATGCATAAAGATGAATCTGATACAATTTAGACTTAACAAGTTGTTTTTACAGTCTATTGCTCAGGTATGGAACATTCTAAATGGCCTTCTATTGATTATTATGTGTAGCTACGCAATGTCTGCTTGTCAGATTGTGCTCTATAACAAACTGAATATATAACTGTAGTTCTATCCCACTGTTTCTGCGTGTTATTATTAAGCTCAATACGAACACTTTTGAAAAGCAATGCTATTCTATAGAAATTGGAGATAAGCAGTCCCATTCCACAACTTGGTTATCAGAATAGTTCAGTGCAGTTTTTATATTATGACTTCCTTTTCCCAGTCAATCTCCAGTGTAATTACATTATTATTCTGGGTCTTATTACATAGTAAGCTCTTAAGGTACAGAATATTGATGTGGTTCTGTAGGAATGACATGCTTAATTTGTGGGCATACTTGACATGATTTACAGTTGATTTACCCGCTGATGGGCCTATTGTTTAGGCACATAAGTGAGGCATCTAAATTGCTATGGGGGCACAATTAAATTGGATATCACAAGTGTTTGGTTTTGTATAAAATATAGAGTAATATAGTGGAGCTATTATATAATCCTTTAACTTAGGTTAATGTCAGTACTTTTTTCATTCATTAAAGCACTGTGTACTTTTATACTGACCTGGCATGTTTTATATACTTTATGAACTAATGTATATACTTAAGTATAAGTCAACCCGAATATAAGCAGAGGCACCTAATTTCCCCACAAAAAAACTGAGAAAACTTATTGACTCGAGTATAAGCCTCTCCCAGTATCCCCATCATGTCTCTGGCTATTGGCTTGCATGTTGCGTACTAATGGGTTCTCTATCTCCCAAACCACAAAACTGATCAATCTGTACTGTCTCATGCTTACAGCTCTAGATAAGGTCTCAGCTCCCAAGAGCTCATATCTGTAGGTTACTCAGTTTTTGAGTTAGACTGTGAAACACATTCTGCCCATAGGCTTACATTGTGAGTAATAACGGGTGCTCTATCTCCTGTCTCCCAAAACTGATACGCTGTATGTTCTCATGCTAACAGCCCTAGATCTCTCAGCTCACAAGAGATTATATGTAGAGGTAGATGGAGAGCGCCGGCGGTGACACTTATCGCCTACACTGACGTCCTGGTGTCTCAGACCCTCCAACATGACCCATTCCACCAGGTACAAAATACTCTGTTCTGGAACTTCCAGCAATCAGTTACTATGGTAACCACCATTGTTACATTACTCAGACATCAGTTAGTTCGTTATAACCAGGTGAGAGACAGCTGAAAGCCCAGGAGCGGAGTATTATGTACCTGGTGGAATGGGTCATGTTGGAGGGTCTGGTGTCTCGTGGCAACCAGGACACCAGAGACACTAAGGTCCTGTTTGCCAAGAGAAACGAGGACGCAAGTGCAGTAGATGAGAGCCGCCAGAAGATGTCAGAGGCCTAAGGCTGCGGCGGTGAAAAGGTACTGACTCAAATATAAACCGAGTTGGACTTTTTAGCACAAAAAATGTACGGTATACATTATTACAGTCACCATGGCAACAATCATAATAAACATAATACAGTCAACACCATAATTGTCCAACTGTCCTCTTCTTACTCTGTCTTTCACTGCTGGAGATGTCTGTGTCATCTTAACCAGGATCTGCGGGGGTTTGGACTATAGCAAAGCATGCAGTTTTGCTTTAACCCTATAATATTCCATCTGACAGGTGTGGACTTTACTGCGTGTTGTTGGACAGAGGAAAGTCAATCAGTTAACAGTCCATTAAAAATGCTATGTAGCAATCATCATCACCACAAGTAACACACGTAGACGTGGTATGAAACCACGATGGTCGGAAAGTGGACAGTTTACCTGTAGGCAGTAAATGGCTGCCAGGCTTATCTTTCCACCATCATGGTTACATACACAGTGTTTCTGCTCCATTACAAACAGTAATGATCATTTTAATGCTAACAGAATGGCCTATTCAGTATTAACATAGAATAAATGTTTCAGTATATACGTAATGTGAAGCAATAAAAAAGTTGCTTGTCTCTCAGAGTCCTTTGAAGTTCTATACTAGATACTTATAAATACACATATTATAATGCCCATCATGAAACAGTGGCAGGAGTTTGAACAAACATAGGTGTATTAACCTATAAACCTCCATAAGACGAGAAAGAAGCTATGTAAACATGTCACACGCCCGCCTCCCACAATTGTTCTCTCTGTGTAAGTGTGGCACTCCCGTGGAGACTGTTGTAAACTTTAGACAATGTAAAGTGCGGCCCTCACACAGACTGGAAGCACCATAAATCCCTGACATTCTCAATCAGAGGCCTTTGAGGAGGGGTTGCTGAGACGCTGCTTAACCTTGGTCTCCATTTTCTGCCCTCCCATACTTTCTGGGAAGAAGCTATTAGTGCGCTGTGTGAAGTAAATATACATATGTATAGTTGGGATTAAATATAATATAATAAAATGCTATTTTCTAACCCACTCATTTGACAGGATCTGACAGGATTCTGTATTTTTACATTGATCATGTTACATGGTCCTTAATAGCAGCATAAATAGCAGTAATTATCTCCCAATAATAAATGGTGATAAAACACTCAGTACACTTTTTGCAGAGGAACACACTGTTCTTTATATTAAGGCAGGAAATACACTAGAACGATTGTCACTCACAGCAGGAGGTGACCGAATAAATATCTGTCCTATAAGGCAGTGGTTCCCAAACTGTGTGCCGTGGCTCCCTGGGGTGCCGTGACGCTGTCATTGGGGTGCCGTGGAATGTTTTTTCTGATATGGTGCAACATTGCTAGTGTCACTTAGAAACACAATTTTACGTCTTGTATAGGAGTAACACAAGATTTGATGTCAACCTGAAGTATTTCTGTTTTTACCTAATTAGTTATTACTTTTGACTCAAAAACGTAAAAAAATTTAAATGATTGTGTCTTAGGGGTGCCTTGAAAAATTATGGAGACCCTAAGGGTGCGTCGACTGAGAAAGTTTGGGAACCTCTGCTATAAGGAATGGCCCAGATATAGGCACACACCNGTTACTAAAGAATAACATAATGTCTTAGGGGAGTTTAACTGTTGTTTTAAAAATTCATCTCACACACACAAGCAACAATTGGCCCAATCACCCCAAATTTGGATTAATTGACCAATACTAATGTAAAATAATAATTTTTATCACATGGCACATGGCTGCTGTCATAGGGGCTGATTCAATTCCTGCATAAGACGCAAAAAGTGGTTGTTCGCTTTTTCGTGTCTCTTATGGCAGCCAAAACACGCTACTTTTTATACACAGCTCAATGAACCGCGTGAGCCCACAATTTTAAAATTATGCCCTCTCTATTTCTGTCTTCTGAATCACAACATGAGCCTGGTGGCTCATGTTGTTAGCACTTCTGGCTCACACTGCTGCTGAGGTCATGAGTGAACCAGCACTATCTTCACAAAACAGAAAAAAAGACATTATATGAAGTGTTGTTGGTATGTTTCTCCATTACCTAACTATGCTGATTCTGAATCCCCTACCAATTGAAATTGGCTGACTGATTCTCATGTAAAGCGTATAACCATTCAGATCAATTAATGTTTTTATAGCTGTGTGACTGTAAGCATTATCAAGTAAGAGTACACAAACATGTGACATAAAACAGAGTGCATGAAACAATAACCATACTTAAAAATAAGACTTTATGCTTGTTGTCAGCAATAATTAGCAGACTTGTTAAGTCATCAACCATACAAAATCTAGTGAACATATGAAGAAATGCTAACATCACAACATTCAGTTTGTTATGGTTGGCTTGCAACACTGTTTGGCTAATTCCACACCCAATTAAAATAAAGACATAATAATCAAAGTAACTGGGCATTCTGCTGGGAATTTTCATGCAAAATGTCCCCTGAATATAAGTGCACTGCCTGAGTGAGAGTTTGAAGGGTAATATATCCTACAGGCCTGCTACTGGATAGTGTCCCCTGCCATCTAGAAATAAGCATGTCTTCCAAAAATGTTAATTTATTCCCAGCTTCCTTTTTAAGGAACTCAAGATTCTGACACCAAGCTTGTCTGAAGAGGTTAAATATACATGTTCCACTAGCACAGAGCACACAGAAATAAAGGCGGAAGGCTAGCTGCATCCAATGCTCTATGCTCTCTCCTGTTATAAACATGTAAAGACTGTTTTCCAACTCTAGATCAACCCCTTTGGACCAGATCCAGACTTACATACTATTGAACTTTCCAAGTGTAAAGTTAACTCTCATAACACTCATAACTTTATGATCGTAAGTTCAATAGCAAATAAGTCTGGACGTGGTCCTTTGTGAGTAAGAGCAAAACAGGTGCAAGTCCCTTTTATTTTAATCAAAATAATAAATGAATTTAAATCAAAATAATAAATTGTTTTCCCAAGTCAACTGTATTTTGCAATTTAAAAAAAACTAATTTTGTTGGACTTTTACCAAATGGCACCGAATTTTTGAGTAAATCTCAATCTTTAAGCAACACAAATGTAATATTCTGTTTTCCAGAAGACTCAAAATGCAGCCAAACTGATTTATCTCTATGCTCTATGCCATTTTCCTTTTGTATAAATTTAACAAACACATTTTTTTAAATTCTATATTTAGATTTTTGATTAAGAAAAGTATAATGAGATATTGTTTATTTCATTATATCACTAAACTTGGGCTTAAATGTCATTGAGACTCTCATCAATCAGCTTAGCGACCCCAAAAACTATGGATTTGACACTGTTGGTCATTTTGGATATTTTATTTTTCACCCCTTCTCGCCCCGACCCATGTTGATGAGGGCTGAACTTGGACTTAAAAGGCATCGGTTGTACACAGTCCTGGAGGTGCATAAACCCCTACACATACCACCTGGGAGGCCCATTATATCGGCCAGGGACTCTCTACTAAAGTCGATCTCCATCTTCCTGGACCATTATCTCTAACCCTTGATTCAAGGAAAAGAATGTTGTGCAATCTACATATATTGAAAGATGTACCTCCTAGCAGTCTCCTGGGAACAATAGATGTGGTGACTGTTCCCAGGAGATTGAAGCTATAGGAAGGCCCATTTGACAACAGGGCAGACGTTTACTGATCCCAACACAGGCAGGATCCACAAAATTAAACAAGTCATCTCCTGCAACACCCCATATGTCATCTACTTATCAAATGCCCAAGCAACCTGTTATATTTGGGGAAGTCCACCACAAACCGGGTCTTGGCAAGGCAACACTTGACTTTCAGTTGGGCTGAGGGCTCAAAAGGACCCCTGCTGATTTGGGTGAGTAGGCTCTCTATTTAGGCTCTGGGGATGGTTATTCTGGTTCTAAAAATTATTATCTGCTCTGACAAAAGACGCGTCTTGAGGCGACTGAAACTTTGGCCTTTTTTTGCACTATTAAATGTAATGCACTATTAAATATACTAATACTGGCTAAAAAAAAACAAGTCTCCAGTAGTATGTATTACTGACAAACATGATTCATGACATACAGCCAATTTCCGCACAAGTGGAACATGAGCAGATTACAGTTAGGCTAACTTACACAATAGACTGGATCCAGTCAAGAGTTCACATAATTTTTTTTCCATTAAACTCAATAAATCTAGTGTGGTCCCAATGTTAAGAATAAAAATCATGCGCAAAACAAATAGTGGTAACATATTGAATGTAATCATTATTATCATTTATGTGCCTGGCTTGCTAAAACTAATGGTATCCAGAGCATTTAAAGATGAGGCACTGGATCCCGATTGGCGACGTCTGTGTTCACGCGCATGAGAGGGAGCACTAAACAACTACCCTCCCATATCTCATTCGCGATTATGAACAGTTAAGTGTCCACACCCTTACCTTATAATCACTGCACCAAAGCAGATCAATGGGTATCAAAATACCCCCACGAGTCAGGTTAATGAGCAAGCCTATCCCCAACTACAGTATAGACTCACTCAGTTACGCTTGGTTGAAAAATTTGCAACCAAGAGCTGCAACCTTGCCAATGTTACAGTTTAAGGGGTATATTTACTAAGCAGGGAATTTGCTGGGGAATTGAAAAGTGGAGAAGTTGCCCATAGCAACCAATCAGATTCGAGCTTACATTCTCCAGTATGTAAAATGAAACTGAAAGCTCGAATCTGATTGGTTGCTATGGGCAACTTCCCCACTTTTCAATTTCCCAGCAAATTCCCTGCTTAGTAAATATACCCCTAAGTGTTCTATTCAAGTAACTTGTGTAAATCACTTAAACTACATTTGGATCCTGTCCAGATTGGTATTGGATCCCTGATTGGTTGAAATGAACCGCTGGGGATTGGTATACCCTAAAGAAAACACAACAATTCCTTGCCACTCCAGAGGGTGAATATTAATATATGTATAAACAAGGATTGTTTCCTAAGACTCTTTTACACAGTGCGGTACAGTATGTTAACAACCATACAAACCACTGACATCTTAATATATTAGACATAGTGAAAAGGTGGCCCTGTCTGGGTAAGCTTACAATTCCAGGCACAGTACATAAAGTTGTACCTGATTTTAAGACAAGTAGATTTGAAACAGATATTTCTAATGGATGAAAAGAAACACATAACACGCAGGAGTTGCTTATTCAGTAATTCAGTAGTATATTTTTATACCCCCATGTGAAGAAAGACTTTAATGAGATCCATGGGGACAGACTTATGTCAATCACAGCACACGTTTTCAAATAGTCATCTCTGCCCCCATCACAGAACCACAGGGCATAAAATAATTAGAAAACCCTCGGTAACTGCTCTGTTTTACAACAGTAAAATCTGTGTGCGGATCATTTACATAAGTAAGTCACTTTCTGGTACACTGCTTCAGGCTCACAACCTGGGCACTGTTTTAAGTCAAATACTAGAAAGCGCCAATGTGTTCCGTGTTTAATATGATATTTATTTGCGAATTAATGTAAGTTTCATTTTTCTTATTGAAACCTTTCTATTTATGTTGTATGACAGCCAAGCCTCTAAAGATCCCATTCCTTCAAAATAGGCATTTGTCTACATATTGTTCATATCATAAAGAAATCTATCTTCAGAATCTGATCGAAAGAGAGGAACATGTACAGGCAATTATAATTATATGTGTAATTTATACAAATATAGCATTATTTCTCTATAGATACAGCTAATGCCATAATATATAAGTCTGGTGTTCATGACACTCATTCACAGCCTAATGCATGATTAGGCTGATAGGATTTTGGACAATCTACATCTGAATAGTGTTTTCCAAACAAGGCAGCAATGACAGATCTTTGCAGGCTATTAATAATGAAGAAACATAAAAGCCGGCCATCGATGTAATTGTAAGAGCATTCATAAGGCAATGGGAATCTCCGGTTTTCATCTCTCAGTCAAACCGTTCGGATAATTTTCAAAAACAAAGCACAGAGCCATTTCTAGACAAAAGCATGTAGATGGATACAATTGTGTACTTTTGTCTGAAAATTCATAATAGATCCATTATTGGCCTGACTCAGTCATTTACTTTTTATCTTTTACAAAAGCATATGTTAATTATAGGAGGGAAAGCTAATTAGATCACATCTTTACATACTGATATTTGTCTTCTCTATCTGAAGCATTGAACAAACAAGGAAATTGTTTGGGGACCAAAAATTATATGCATTTAAGGCTATCAAAAAGGAAAATAATAATAGTGCAATTGAGTTATATCCCAACTCATCCAGCAGGTTACTTAAAAATCAATTTAGCATTGCAGGATGAATGGTCTCTAATTGATATACACAGTTCGGTAAATGTCTCCTGTTCTGAAAAAGAGAAAAAAACTAAACTTCAATCACACAGCCTGAATATAGAGAATATTTGTCACAGCCCCTGCTCCACACCAGTGACCAAATTAGTCAAGTTCTTTAGTAATAAAACAAATGTAGACAGAATCTTAAAAGTATTTTTTTTATGTTGAAAAGATCTAACCTTAACAAACCATTTTTAAAGTTATCAGTGGACATAACCATGATGAATTGCAGGGGGGGAGGGAATGAATGTCAGTGTTTGCATGCAGGGAGAATACTTTATTTTTGCATGTTGCACACAGATACTGACCAGTGTTATTGTTACACGGGGGCTGATTCAGCCCTGCGTCTCCGCCAGCCAGGCTGACGGAGACGCGAAGATTCGCCGATCTGCGCATGCCTCTGCGCATGCCTCCGACTCCGTGCCTCTGGCGTTCCACGCCCCTTTTCTCATTTGCATGTGCGCTTTTAGCAGGGCTAAGCCCTGCTAATTAGTACCGCAGCCTGCACCATGTCTGGACTTGCAGGCTTAGCGCAGACCCAGAGAAGCAGGTATTGTCCTATGGAGGCATGCCCCTCTCCCTGCGCTCTAGCACGGACAAAAAAGTCTGAATCAGGTCCACTGTTATTAGACTTGTGCTGGAAACATCATCTCTCATCTGTAATACTGATTGCAACTAATGAAATGTACCTCCCCTGCAAATTAACATAGTTTTTCCCATTAGTAACTTTGCACTAATAAGTTCAATACAATGCTTGTAGTAATAAAAAAATACAACTATTTTTATTGTTATCATTTACTAAGAGAAAATGCCAGTCTTTTATAGCCCTCCCAGAATACATGTTTTGATGTTAAGGTTGGGGCTCAGTGTGGGTATTTATAAGTGGAAAGAAGGAGCATTTATCATAAAATTGTTGTCCGAGGGGTAGAGCAGTGTAAATCAGCCCACTGGTTATGGTCATACATGTCACTCCTCCCTTTCTTTCCTGTATGGTTTTATATCATAGTGCTGGATACACAATGTACACCTGGGCAAAACTATATTAAAAAACTCAGGGCAAGTCATCTATGTTTAAATTGGCATAGTAAGTAACTCGGCCTGAAAACATTACCATGCCATTGTAGATTAAAGGAGGAACAGCATAAGAGAAAAGACACACTAGGAAAAGTAAAACACATAGGGCTGGATTCAGCTTTTCACTCTCATGACTTACACTCATGAGTTACACTCTCATGGGTAAAACCATGTTGAATTGCAGGGGAGGTAAAATGAATGTCAGTGTTTGCATGCAGGGAGAATACTTTATTTTTGCATGTTGCACACAGATACTGACCAGTGTTACTGTTACACTATTATTAGACTTGTGTTAGGAAACATCAGCTGTCACTTGTCATGCTGATTGCAATTAATTCAATTTACCTCCCCTGCAATTCAACATGGTTTTGCCCATGAGAGTGTTAAGCTGGCCATACACCAGAAAGATAATCTTTCCAATCAACAGATAAATGACCCTCACAGCAGAAATCTGTTACATGTGTACTCACAAAACATGCATTTAATGAGTGCACATCTAACAGATTTCTGCTGTGAGGGTCATTTTTCAGTTGATTGGAAAGATTATCTTTCTGGTGTATGGCCAGCTTAACTCATGAGTGTAAGTCATGAGAGTGAAAAGCTGAATCTGGCCCATAGGGAGGAAACACAGAATTAGGGTTTAATTGCTTTGTTTACTGATAATAATACAGGCTGTCTAGTGAATTGGTGACATATTAGATACTTGTTGATGTATTATTGGTATTTTGCTTAAGAATTTTATATTAATACACATACTTAAAATCCATATTTTTTTGTTTTTGTATTTTAGCTTAATACTCCTGTTTGCAAAATAATCAGAAGGACAGGAAGTATATAAAACGTGGCCCAGTGCTCAAACACTATGTATATGCATACCTCCCAGCACTGTTGTCCCTGAAAATGGCCAAAATAGCCCCAGGTCTCACATGTTGTATCAGATAGCTCTTCACTGTTACATTCAACAGGTATACCCACTTGATAGGAAAATATATCTATTGCTCTTTACTTGATAACATGTTTTGCATCACAATATTAATGCTTAGATCGCTAAATGTTTAGTTTAGTCTTGCACTGTATGCAGTGCCTTTGTACCCCCTTACCCCCTTACCTCAATGCTAGTGGGAGTCCTATATAAATAATAAAATATCATACAAAACCATCAACAAAAATGAACTCATATAGATCTGTTACTAAGTAGAATGCCTCTTTTAAACAATTATACCCCTTCACACTGCCAAGAAAAACCCAGGTATTTCAGGCAAATCCCTGGTTTTTCGTGACAGTGTAAATGGCGCTTCATTCAAATCCCGGGTATCCTTACCTGGCATTTGAACCACAATAACTCGGCCATCTGCAGTGTGAACTGGCGACCCAGGTTCGGTTTTTAGTAACTTCAGTGTGTACTGGTGTTACAGCTGTGAGTCCAGCAATTAAAAAACACGGTACTGTTTTCTAGACTCCTAACCAAGTGTTATGCCAGGTACTCACTTGTAATTTCCTGACTCCCGACAGGACAGCCAGGCAAATCACACTACGACACACCATGAGCAGATCATCTGAACACAGCTGTGCCAATAGACCTATACTATTATTGATCAGCAATGTGAATGCACTGTTTTGGCAGTGTTTTGACATATCAATTAAACATCCAGACAGTACAATAATCAGGCCAATCAGCTGATTATCAGTTGAATAGCCCGATAATTGTGATTATGTAAAATATTGTATATGGCTGTGCCATATAAAATAAATATTATCCTGTAAGATACATAGATAAGGTGTCGCCATGTTGCCCAAAACCCTACACGACGAGAATGCAGTTACCCTAGTGTAATAACAAATTGACCATAGCCTTAAGCTGTAACATTTGAGGTGTGTCACTTTAGATCAGATCACAGCTGAATGCCCCATTAGTCATGGGTTATAAAAGAGTTAATGAAAAAGGCAGGCTATAGCAAGTGTGGGAAAGGCAATAGCTGCTCTCAGTCACACAGTAGTGGTACAGTTTGCATCATCACCGCATACAAGGATTGGAAGTACTAGAGCTATGCGAGTAATGCTATTTATTGATCAATGATTACACAGTATATTTTTGGTAAATGTTATATGATGGGTAATTATAAAGAAATGAATGGTGTAAAACACTCTTAATTACCATCCAGTCTTAACCAACAAAAGACCATTATGGGCGAGGGAATGCATTCATCTTTCCAGACTGGGGAACAACTTTTATATAGCTGCTTGGTTTTTCTGGTTGTTCCAATTCCAAACACTCTACTTTAATAAATAGTCTTGTCTTACAAATGCTGTAGTATGCCCTTGTTGGTATAAAAAATGAATTGCAAAACAACACATTTTCTATTATATGCATTATTTCTGCTTTATATATGTGTGGATACATTTCTGCATTAAAAATATCTTATCACAGAATATGATGGCTGTTTGTGCATCATGTTTATTGGAAATAATACTTCCTAATGTCCGTAAACATCAACATCAACGTGGAAATCCATGAAAGCTAAATTTCACCATGTTCTTTAAAAAAAAAAGAATAAAACAATAAACAAATGTAAATATGCAAAACAATAATAAATATATGTATGGGTCGTCTTTTATGAGGGTAACGTCTGTTCCCCACCATGATATTTGTGCTCTACATACAAAGCAAGAAGGGAACACATAAAATGCAGTCAGACACTTCACTGTGCATATTGCTTCTCACATAGTTAAGGCTGTGATTTTATTCTATAAACAGTATATACAATGTAATCAAATTGGCTTATAAACTAGGTATCTAACTAATAAAGTCATATATTATGTAATTATATATGATCCACCCTCAAAGCTAAGCTTCTCAATTTGAAGGTATTATCTAGTCTCCCCACAAAAAGGAGGAAAAACAAACATCAAAGGTGACTTTAAAGAAACTACATTTTGAGGATTACACTTGTATGAATATCAAAAGAGAAACAAATTACATGAACATACACAGATGTGCTATAAAACAATTAAAATATGTCCATGGCATTACAATAAAAACTTTTACGGAAGTCACAGTGTTTAAATTACAGCATGTATTGTTAAAAATAGTAATTCCTTCTCAAAATTGTACTTTTGTGCAGACCTTTCTGCTCGAACCATTTCCTGAATTTAACCGAGGCCTAGCACTTATATGTACCTCTTATGTATCCAGACTGTCAAGCCTACTTCACCCAGCCCTCTATGTGGGTTTGAACTTGCGCTACCTAGACCCTGCCTGGTCCTCACTTTAAAAGGGGTACTACATAGGAATCTTCATAGTAGGAGGCAGGGCTAGCAACATAAATCTTGGGGCACCGGTACACCCAGATTATTTGGGGCCCCCCTCAATAGTGATAACACTATTAACAAGACTCCCTAAAGCTTGGGGCCCGTCACAGCTGACCCCCCCCCCCGTCGCTTGCGCTGGTAGAAGGGCACTTAGCAAACACTGAGACTGCTAGTAACATATGCCCCCTTGTGGTGGCAACTTGTGAGGCACCACCATCTTACATTCTTTCTTCTCATGGCTCATTCGCTGATCAATGGTCGAAAACTCCACCTATAGGAGGCTGGGTAAGGTTAATGTGTACCTCTGTACCTGTCAGCTCCATTATTGAGAACAGACAGGAGTGGGGGGTTACTGAGATAATTTGGAAGGAGTAAGTGACAGGGTCAGTGACAGAGAATAGAGAGATAGGAGGTATGAGGTAGTGATAGCTGGGTAGAAGATGAGAAGCAGGGGCAATAATAAAGCTGACCATTCACTAGAATGATGATTGTTCTAGTGTTATTGGTGCCAGTAAAAAAAGCACCACCCCATTATCGCCACCATTCACTATAATGATCATCACTCTGCTGAAGCAGATGTCTCCCTTTGGGTCAGCAGAGCGAAGAAGCCTCTGCTGAAGCCTCTACCTGAGTCTGGTACATACCCGGTACACATTCAGTACATAACCAGGCTCTGGTACAGGCTTCAGGCAAGGGGAGAGGAAGTTCTTTTCCGAATGACAGACATTCCACCCAGCTGAATGCATGGAGTACATGCCAACCATAAAAGAACTTATTCTGCCCCATATACTTACCTCTTTCACAGCTCCAGTGGGTATGTATATTTTTTATTCATCTGTGCAGAACAAAATGCACTGATTAAAGGATAAGTGCAAGGGCACAATATCGATCCAGAATTTGAATCAATCAGATTATCATGTACTAGCATATAATTGCCCTTTTATTTTTAGCCTAATTCTACAATTATTGTGGAATTTCGCTACAAATCATCTCATGTGTGGCCAGCTTTAGTGTGTGAAGAAGCGCTAAGTTTGCTGAAAAGCAGTTGTGAACCATACATTTTATTGTATACTCAGCTTCTAACCAGTGAGTGGCCAGTTATCTAGCAAAAACATAAATATACGATCACTCTGAAAACCACCTGAACTTAAGAACTACGAAGAATGGTATAGGGGGCTGTTAAAAAATGAGGGGATGGAGTATGCAGAACACTGTGAAACACTTTAGGTAAGTACAAGGAACAGAGAAAGTCCAGCGCTCCAAACCAAACAATATATATCACTATGTGTCAGCACATACATATAGAGGAGGTTTAGTTCACAATAGAGCTATATTGGGTTAAGCTCACCTGCCAAGCGTCAAGGCACCTCCAGTAGGTGAGTCCCTAATCATGTTGCATTATGTGTAACCAGGATATCTGTAGTAAGACAGCCCTCCATTTGAAAGTGTGCAGCAGCCATATTAGAGAGTGGTCAAGCTCCCATAGAAAACTAGTATCAGTAACAAAAAGGGACAGGCCTGCAGGAATCGGCACCCTCCCTCCCTCCCCCTTCTCCCCCCTCCCAGTTCCACCCTCCATCCCACTTACTGCCCCTTTTACAGTTTATCTATGTAACTGTTTTATGGTTGTCTGATATACCGTGTGCCTTGGACGTTTTCTGTTATTTTGTATTTTTGCTTACTGTCGGGCTTGGTTTGACCTAAGCTCCGTCCGCACTCCGCACGCAGTTCAGTACTGTTCCTTTTCCTGTTCATTGCAGAATATTGTATGACCCTATTTTCCCACCTGTAATGCTGTTACTGATGTGTTTCAATAAATAAAGAATGTTCAAAAAAAAAGGGACAGGCCTATACCTGTACTTTTGTTGATTATAATTGCAAGAGAATAATAGGTCATGTTGGTCAATTGTAAGGTCTCATCTGAAGACCGAGGAACCCGCCATGTGTGCAAAGATAGTAGTATTCCACTAAGGTGTGTTCTCTATCAACAGAATACTGATGGGGTCAAGGCTAGTTCTAGGGCATTTAGCTCTTTATTATTACTATTGCTTATATATTAGGTGCCACACAGTATCCGCAGCACCATACAATGGGGAATACATACAGACAGAATGGGTGGGGAACAGGGTCTGGCTGCAGGCTTACATTTTATAGGAGATTGGGAATTGATACATGGGGACAATTACACATAGACAAGGGACAATTTTAGTCATCAGGCAGTAAATCTATTAGCATGTTTTTGGGGTGTGGGTGGAAACCCACGCAGACTTGTGGGGAACATACAACAGATACAGGTAAGGACGTCTCAGGGAATTGAACTTACAACCTTAGTGCTGTGAGACATCAATGCTTTTTACTGTTCCTCCCCTGCAAACTAAATCTGTACCCTCCTGTTATACATTCTATACACAATTGACATCGCCTCTCACAATTATAATTTGATACAACTACTTACAATATACTTTTATTCTTTATGTAATCACTGTTTTCTACTGAGGTGCAATGAGATCTAAGCTATATTTTCTTAATATGGGTTTACATGTCCCACAGTAATAGTTTCCAGTTAAGCATATTAGCTGACGGTGTAATATGTTATATAAAACACATACATATCACTAAGCTCTTTGAAAATGTTTTTTGATGAGGATTGCAGAAAACACAGACATGAATGACTGTTGCCTGTTCAGAATTCCACTTACACCACCTACTGGGCTACAACAAATAAGCATAAATTATTGGGATAGTTCATACAACCCCTCAATCCCTTGCAATAAGCAGCTGTTGTTATGAACATGAACTTGAGCGAGCTTAAACCCTGGTAAGGAAAGGACATTGATACAGTGGAAAGTGAGACAAGTATACTCTTATGACCTTGACCACAGTCTGTTTTTGACTGCAAGAAAGAGAGGTTAATGTAAATTCAGTAAACATTTCAAAGCAGCACTACAAACAAAAACTGATATTCTGCAGGCCTGTATGGTTCATTAAATATAAAAGAAATCCAAGCCACTGGCGGCTAGAAAAATATATCATGTTAATAGTAAAACTGCAGTTGGGATTTTCCCAGAAACATGGCTTGTTTGCTTGTGGCTGTGTTCAGGAACTACACTGATCTAGTAAGTGTTTGCTAGATAACAAAAAAGACAATTACTGGAAGCAGGCAGGCCAGGGTGGCGAATTGCAAATAGAGACAAATCCACAGCCCTAAGGGGAACCTGGAGTGAACTAATCAGAGTAACTGATACATCCCTCGTAATTAAGTCTTGATCCCTTGGCAGCACTTGAAACAAATCAAGGCTGCATTACATTTTTACAGCAGGTGCTGGCTGACTAACCATAATGTTTAGGTCCACTGAAGTCAGGTGATTCTGCACAATTGCCTGCAACTAGCTAATGGACTCGATCCAGAGTTGGTTATCCATCTAATTTCAGGTGGATGCGTTGCAGACCCTCCAACATGACCCATTCCACCAGGTACAAATTACTCTGTTCTGGAACTTCCAGCAATCAGTTACTATGGTAACCACCATTGTTACATTACTCAGACATCAGTTAGTTCGTTATAACCAGGTGAGTGACAGCTGAAAGCCCAGGAGCGGAGTATTATGTACTTGGTGGAATGGCTCATGTTGGAGGGTCTGGCGTTGTAGCTGGCCACACTGTGCATGGGTGAGATCATTTCACATGCAACTTTTCCTGGCATTATTTCTGACCATTGTCCAAAGGACAATTCTCCTTTCTTATTCTCCTAGACCAGGGGTAGGCAACTTGTGGCGTTTCTGGTGTTGTCAAACTACAAGTCCCAGCATGCAAAGGGGTAGACAGCCTTGCTTTGCATGCTAGGACTTGTGGTTTGACAACGCCTGGAGAGCCACAGGTTGCTTTCCCTTGTCCTAGACCTCTCAGCTGCCTTTGACATCACTGATCGTGGTCTCTTACACCAAACCTTCACTCCCCAGGACTCCCAGGCTCTGTCCACTCATGGCTCACCTCCTATCTCTTTGACCACACCCTTCTCAATCATGGCCCCCAGCTCATGTTTTCCCATTTCTCCTCTTTCTGTTGTTATTGTTGGTGTCCCTCAGGGTTCTGTACTTGGCCTTCTTTTCTTCTCCCTTTATACTACCTCCCTCGGCACAGAGTTTGGGAGTAAAGGTAGAACAAGTGCAAGTGCAAAGCCAAACATTGAACAGCAGAGGGTGGCAAGTATAAAATGTGAAAACAGAATTAAAGTTGAAAGGTGCTACCTTCACATTGCAACATGGTTTGGCTTAGCACCTAAATAACGGTGTAAGGGCAACTCTGGATCAGCGCCATTAACTCCTATGGTTTCAATACCACCTCTATGCAGATAATGCACAAATCTACTCAACCTTAAACTTCTTTGTTTTCTTTTTTTAGGACCTGTGTGACTCTCTTTGGGATGTGTGACAGGCGGTATCGTCTGCCATCTCACATGATCAATTCCACCTTTGACTATATTGTTGGGTCCACCTGAAAAGTTTTGTACTGACTTTGCAAGTTTGTTTTTAAAAACAAATGATGTTTTCAAACCAGTTTTTTTAAACAGTGTCATATTGAGCTGATGTGGCAAAAAAGTGCCTCAAATATTTAGGAGTAAGCAAACATGTGCTTATAAAGTTGCTTTACAAACTTTTACAAACTTTTTAAAAATAAAAGCATAGCAACCAATCAGATTCGAGCTCACATTCCCCAGTATGTAAAATAAAACTGAGAGCTTGAATCTGATTGGTTGTTATGGGTAACATACCCACTTTTCAATCTCCCTGCAATCTCTCTGCTTAGTAAATTTAGGCCATTATCATGTTGGTTATGGACACAATACGCGAACATACCTTTTTTTTTATTACATTAGTGCATTGGGTCACGGCTGCCTGCCATGTAGCGGTGGATCGGCCATTTTTAATGTCAGAATATATACAACATTAGCCTTTTCTCACACATGAGAAAGTGGCACGCATTTTATACTTGCTAGTGGAAGGATGCAATACCAGTTGAAATTACTAGCGCTTATTTGGAAATTTCTGGTTTCACTCATATGAAGGGGAATGCTTTAACAATAATGCACTTTTTGAATAACAACAGTGCCATAAAAACATCTATTTCCATAAAGTACATAGAGAAGCAGTAAGCAAATCAGGTACATGGATCTTGGACACAGGCCAGATTTAGAGTTAAACTGTGTAGAATTTAGCCATGTCAGACAGTGCAAAACATGTAAGTGACAACTAAATTACACACAACAAGGTACAGACAGCTACTATACAGAAGCGGACAAAGGCAGCGTTGAACCAAGGCAACTTAGAAGGCACAGAACTGTACAAAGAACATGTGTACTGTTTTGGGTTTGTTTTTATAATATTTTCTGCATCTAGACATGTGCAGCCATCACAAGAATAGGAACAATAGGAGGACTTGGCTCAGGCGTCACTGGCAAATTCATGAGGATCAAGAAGAGCAGCAGTTTCAACATCTGGAAATGGAGGTTGTAGAACATGATCTGTCTGTGATGTTGTTATATGAGCATGATGACCATTATTCTGTGTTGAATGAGCAGGACCAGAAAGATATTGGTGTTCACCTTGTGGAAGTACTGGAGGAATTAAGGGATGAAGACTGGCTGCACACTTCTGCCACCAACATGGCATCCTATCGCGCTACCCGCTGATTTCGGCACTCTCTCCCAGATGTTTGCCGGATGCATCATGTGACTGGACAGGTTACCGGATATTGCAGCTTGGCTCCGCATCCTGTGACACTGGAGTGAGACAGAAGGCAGCGGAGGGTGCTGTGTCCCTCAGGGGGTCTGAGTTTCAGGATGAAGCGTACTGCAATATTTTCCACAAGTCGTTAACTCTGGCTACGTTAGAGCTGGTCAATCTTAGCGAGAATCATTTGAGCAATAGTTTTGTATACTGTGTGAATAAATTACTGTGTGATTATTTGTGGAGCGACAGACAAAAGCCCAGCATGATTTTTTTTTTTATTGGAATTTTATTTTTGGAATTTCCTGTTAATTATGTTCTAAAAACTTGAAGCACAGAAAATAGACTTTCCAGTCATGGTCTGAACTTTATGTAATGAACTTCATTATCTCTTTCCTCATGACAACATAAGGGATGACTGGGCAAGCTAGGCTGTGACTGTGATAGCCTCTCACCTTATTTTGTAGCTCAAACTAAACCAATATAATACCCCATTCACATTACATAGCCGCATCTGTGGCTGCACGGACTGGCTGCCCGTTCACACTGCACAGTGGTGACCTGAGCATAGGCACTGTGCATAGGCAGCCTGGGACCCAGTGTTAACTGGATACCCCATCATTTTATCCGGGTTTAATACCGGCCAAAGACCTCATTGAAAAAGCCGGGCTATCATGAAGACCAATTTTTTTCATGAAAGCCCCGACTTTTTCTATGCAGTCTGAACGGGGTATAACCCAACCTAGGTAGACATTTATTGCAAATATTGCAATATTTTACAACAGGGCCGCCGTCACAATCACCCGGGCCCCCCACATAACGGCAGGACGTCGTGACGTCATGACGTCCCTGCGGGAGGCCGTCGGGCCAATTTAAGATCACATAGACGCCAATAATGGCGTCCACGTGATTTTTGCAGGCTGCCGGCAGTGGCCGTCGCACCAGTACAGTCGCACCTGATGGCGGCCCTGTTTTAAAATATCAAACATCAGGGTATAAGTGTTTATAAGAATCTAGTTACACTGTAGTGTCACTTCCCACAGTTGGAGGATTTAGTTAAATACTAATGTAATGATTTATCAATATGAAGGTAATAAATGAATTCTATATTTCTATCTTAATTTATGTATTTACCACTAATTTGTTAATGTTAGAAAGCATTAAGACCACTGAAGAATGTAATCTTTTACTTGTAGGCAGGCTGGTAGGTAAGCAGGCAGCTAGACAGGTCCCTCCTGCTTTACCCTGTGCACCTTGACGACATCAATGTCAACCTTGGCACACAAGAAATCTTAAAAAGCTCACAATTAAAGCAGGTAGTGGATATTGTTTTGCTTCAAGCATCTATGGGAAATCAAGAGATTATGTAATGAAAAGGTTTCAACACAGAAATGCTCTTACAGCATTCAAAGAAAGAGCTATGATATAAATATCCTTTGTCACTTTGTCTCAATGAGCCAGTCTAGGATAGGAATAAGACTGTATTCCTTATTTTTTCCTTAAAATGAATTTGCCCACTGGATTACAAAGTAGTTGCAGTGACATGAGTGACATTTGGACAGTAGCGTTGTAAATGTGTTGACAACTGCAGTAGTCCAGTGTGTGCCTGTGCTAGCTGGCAATCTGTCAGACACTTGAAGCCAAGAGGACCTTACAATGCTTAGACTGCAGCAAGTGGAAATGCCCATGTAATCCCCACAGGAAGAGCAATTGAGAGACTCCTGCCATTGAATCTGTCGGCTTTTAAGCTTTTTTTTTTCTTCACAATGTGTCACAAGACCTGGCAAGATGACAGACTACATTAACAAACTGGGAAAGTTTTTCTTTGCGAGCAATGATTCCTTGGCTAACAGCGCTCTGGTTTAGCCTTGGGCAGATTGGCAAAGGGTATAGATGGCAGCAGTTACATAAATACAAATGCAGTTTCTCGTTTTTTTTCACACGGCCTAAGACAGGGTGTGTATATCATGAGACCCTGGTAATAAAACAAGAAAAGGATAGAACAACTTTAGGCCCATTTATACAACTTTCTCCGCTGTGTCCAACAACTAATAAAAATAGTTTTAAATAATAAAATAAAATAGTTTTCTAAGGACCATACCCCCTGTGTGGACAATAGTTGTCTGTTTTAATCTCTTCTATCACATAAATTTTTTTTATTAATGTACGGTAATAATTTACAGTTTTGGAAGGCATTTAATGATGTTCTAGACTGTTGTTTGTGATCTTAAATACACTGAAGATGCTAATGGTAGCTTTATGTTATCCTCTGTCAGGCAATAAACAATCAATACTTTGCTGCACCTCAATAACGACACACAAATCCCATGCCACCAGCTTATTTATGCCCGTAAGCTATTGTATTGTGAGAGGATTATCAAGCCTTAAGGAGATTGACCAACAGAATTATGCGAGAGAATAAAAGGACAAATAAATGAAGCTAAAGACTACTGGTTACAATGCTACACAACAATATAGCACTTGCCATCTGGTTCTATAACAATTACATTCTTTTTTAGACACCTACGGATGGGAAATTCAATGGTTAAGGCCAAAGACTCTTTCGATAGGTGTCCATAACTTAGAAAAAATAAATACGTGTGTTGAATAATTTCATTCATGTTTTGACATATTTAACTGGTCAGTCAAACCCAATATAAAGTATATATTAAAAACAGTTAACCTTAATAACAAATGATTTACCCAAGGAGATCTGGACATGAGTTTGGAGTCTGCCACCCTGAATTGCAAATAAACTAAAGAGAAAGAGCAAGGTAACGCAGAGGACAATCAATAATGAAAATAATTTATTATAAATAAATGACATCACCAACTGGATATTATACAATTTATTATTAAAAAAAATTAACAGTACCACAATAGATGTAATAGTAAAATGAAATATAAACAGAAGGAACAGTTTTCTTTATAGGTTTATAGAAATTTGTCAATTCAATTTTGTATCTAGAAGTGACCTGGATAACCATTGCAAAAATATTCTTTATTTAAAGATACTTGGAGACATATGGCTATATATATTTATTTATCACTGGGCAGAATATTTTAGCAACATACCTCGAAGGTACAATTAACTTATGCAAGAGGCACAGATCGGTGGTTCCCAAACTGTGCACCGGACTCCCCTCGGGTGCCGCAGCGCTTTCATTAGGGTGCTGCAGAATGTTGCTAGTGTTGCTTAGAAGCAAAAATGTACTTCTTGCATAGGAGCTGAAAACTTTAAAAATGGGACTGCTTGGTAATTATTTTGTCTATTTTGAGGGGTGCCTTGAAAAAAATATGGACACCCAAAGGGTGCCTCAAATTGAGTAAATTTGGAAACCACTGGCATAGATGATTGCAGACAGGCCATTCCAATGGCATTTCACCTTCCAAAGGCAATGATAAAGTTATGGTAAGATACTGAAATATTGCATATCATATGCTATAGCATTCTCACGTTACTGCAAGTGTGGTCGCATGAGGTCTCTGCATAACGACATAACAACATCCACATCATCAGGGCTGGCCCTGAACATCATCCACTTTATTGATATCACTTTAGAATTAATTGAAATGGTATCAATGTGTTCATGGAAATCAGATGTGGCAAGAGCCCATATGTATGGTCAATTGTAGACACGTGATTCAGGCTTTCTTGATGAGAATCTGAAGATACATTTAATTGAACACATATGCATGCAGGTGTATTTAAGACAATCCAGAATCCAGAAACTTCTTATTATATATCATCATTAAAGAGCATCCACCAATATGCCACAATAGTTAACTGCATTTCTAATATAATTATATAATATAACATATAATATATATACATAAAGATATTCAGTAAGTCGTCAGTTACATACAACCAGTATGAAATCATACCTTGAAAATTGTAATTATTGACCAGTTGTGGAACATGGGTCTTACCAAACTGAAAAATAAAATGAAACATAGTCATTCACAGAAGCCTAGTATATATTTATCAGTAAAGGGAAAAATGTAACTGCAAGTTTTATATAGTAACAATATTTTACTAAAAACCATAGACACATAAAGGTTTCTGTAAAGCTTCACTAATACAGTTGAATCCCTCATGAGGACAAGGTAGCAGAATTGAAAGCTCCTATTGCCCGAGGAAGGAATTACTATTCTGAATTCCCCGACTACCTGAATCAACCCCATGTGTATTTTATAATGCATTCCAGGATAGTGTAAGGCACTCCTAATTGGCCTTATGAAAATAAAGCAAGTGTTCTATTGCTTTGTTAATTAGAGTTCATTTTTAGGCATGCCTGATGGGTATATTTTAGTTATGTTGTAACCTAAATTCCTATGAATAACGTGTTTTGAATCCTTATATAGAAGATCAAAACAATGCTTGCATTTTTTTATGTTTGTCAGTTAGGTTCATATACATAAATGATAAATTACTTGACGGAGGAAAAATTAAACCCTACATTATAATACAATATATTTAGGATTTTTTATGAATTGCCAGATCCAAAAAAAAAGCTTTGCCCCAATTACTATTTTATAAATATACATGCCTTACAATATGTGCACCTGCGCACTGATATCTGTAGTATAGGAATTGCCCACATCTATGTCATCTCTTCAACCAGTCTAGTCATTTAATAATTAAACAACGGGAGGGCGGGCATCAATATTACCATCTCCCCGCCGTCCTCCTAGATGGTGTAAAGTGGTTTCACATCGTCATGTTCCAGCATTATTACGTCACTCACTCTATCCGTACAGACAGACAGGGGTCTTATCTAGGGCACCCAGACACATAGTACTAGTCATGCCACCACCACCGGTAAAGATCTTGATGAAGGATATGATCTTTACTTTATATGCAGGTTGAAGCTCTTATAAACAACTATGATTGCAGAGTACAGAAACTATTAGCACAGTAAAGAGGATAGGGTGAGGTCCAGGTAATAGAATGTAAATTAGGTGGTCAGAAGACATGACAATTAGATGATATATAGAAATAACAGGTGAATTAGAGGACACTCTATGCTTCCGATGCAATGCTAATAGTAGGTAAGTCTTGTGTAGCAGTACAGGATGGATTAAACATAGATGGATCAGAAGACTTTTAGGGGGAATGCAGGTAAGCCCGGAGAAATATGCTGGTCCCAGGTCACTTATCAGAATTGAGGAATAACCTGGCAACAGAACAGCAAAATCTGGAATATGGCTTACCAAATGAACGGTTGCTAAGCTCCGGGCCACACTAAATAAGGATACCGTATCTGCACAAGTGTGTCCTTGGCCAATACTAACAAAGGATTAGTGTAAAATGCCGGAACTAACATTTATTATTAAAAAGAGAATTGTGAGGTTAAAATAATTTGTTTCTGACAATGTAAAAAACAAATCACAACATGCAAAGTAATCATGATCATGAATCTACATTTAGTGTGAAAAATGAGCCAAGCTTTTATTTCAATAACCTAAAGCAACTGGAAATTCCCTCTCCTTGATATGTTACATTACTCTGCCTCTAAGGGTTGTATATGTTGATCTATCAATGCAGGTGTTGACATTTATAATGTTGACTTGGTTAAATGCACTTCACTTACTAATGGGCAGCCATAAATATGAAGTGAATATTATTAGTTATGAGATTATTGGTTTCGTTCTATGATTCTATGAAGGGTATAATATTGGATGCTGATAGTTATAAGATTTACTATTACCTAAATGGGTGACCTTACTTAATCCCACAATGTCATTATCTGAACAAATGTCAAATAGAATAGTGTATGCCAACACTAAAGCTAGACAATGATAATAAGCAATTTTGTGTTGCCTTTTTATCTACTATTGCATGAGAATAAATCAAACAAAATTATTAGCATAAATTGGTATATGCTATTATTTATATTTGATTTGATTTGATGTACTCTCTCTGTCATTAACACCTTACATTATAAATACACAACAATTATTGAATGACCTGAAAAATCTGTCTTCATTTTTTTTTGAATGAACCAATACAAATCCATAATGTGTGTTTTTTTATATAAAAATTGATAGTTTTTGTTTTAAAAAACATTAGTGTGCTTTATGTATTGTGTCTTATGATCAGT
Organism: Platyplectrum ornatum; assembly: GCA_016617825.1. Classification (NCBI taxonomy): domain Eukaryota; kingdom Metazoa; phylum Chordata; class Amphibia; order Anura; family Limnodynastidae; genus Platyplectrum; species Platyplectrum ornatum. The sequence continues at coordinate 26,575 of JABWIB010001474.1, read as the reverse complement.
GGTGCCCATCTGTCAGTCTTCTATCTATCTATCTATCTATCTATCTATGCAGCTCCATACAAACACCTTTATTGGTTCCAATCAGAAATATGGATTAAAAAACATTATCAGTACACCAGAACATTTAAAATAAAAAGTTGTGCTGTTTCTATTTGTCTGTCTCACGATAACATATACATACCCTCCACTAAAAATGCTTTAATATGATTTGAACGTACCACCATTTCACAGCAGTCTCTATGATATTCAGAAACAGGGCCAAGAACACACAGACAAAGCTGAGGAGAGAGTAGGTTGCAAGAACATGCAACAAAGAAGACAGAGATGACAGAGGGGTACGGTAATATTGTATTAGATTAGGTCAAACCTATGGAAAGGATAACATGTTGAACATATAGCAGCCAATGCAGAAGTGAGCAGATGCCAGCACTCCTTTCATCTGTCCAGTCATCAGCACATCTGTTCAAAAGTGTAGCCATGCTGTATTTTACAGAAAAGAAACATGTTGCTAATTGTATTCTGTATAAATTATTCCACAATATTGAAACATGATGTATGTGCTAGGGTGCTGACTAGGAGCACAAACTAATTATACCTGTGGGCAATAATGTGGGAACACTTCTTGTGCATTTTACAGCTTTTTATTCTCACTTTTATTTGTGTTTTCTTGGTTATTCTAAGATATAACACCATAACAAAAATATTTAATTAACACTTTTGGGCAGTAATTAATGCAACACTACTCCCTGAATCCTTATTTTGTTCTTATGATTACTTCTTAACTCCAAGCATGTCAATTTGTTTTTATTAACATTTTAATAATGGCTTATTAGGGGAAACTATATTTTTATATGAATGAGCAAATATGTTTTCAATTGTCCCTAATATAAATTAACTATACTGTAAAATGAGGTTGATTTATATTGGGCTACAAAAAAAATCAATGTATATTAGACTCTGAATTGATGTTTCTTCGAAATTAAAGCTTATGATTAAACGGTAAAATATACTTTAAAATACATAAAAAATTACAATACTAAAGGATAATAACTAGGTCATGTGCTGGCAGCCTAGACTGGTGACAGGTGTCAAGTTCACACACCTGTCAGATAGAAGCATGCCGATCAGTTTACCCTGGCAGCATTTGGACCACCAGTGTAATATATTATGCCTAGGCCTAAATGTACTAAACTGTGGCATTGGAAAAATGGGTAACCCATAAAGTCATGTAAAAGGTCTCTGTGTACTTGATATAGTATTAGCAAGTTGGTTAAAAATTCCACTCACCATATTTTTTTCTTTCAGTTTGTATGTATTTTCTACATGGCCATGTATTAACAATGACTATGGACTCCAGACTAACATACTATTAAACATACGTATAAGTTATGAGTGGGTAAAACCATGTTGAATTGCGGGAGCTGTAAAAAAAATTTAAATATGATGGTCGCACGGCCCATATTTGTAAATAGTGCAGGCATAGAATTTGGGCAGTAAAGTCAGTTTTCACTTGAAAACGGACTTTACCATCCGAATTTAAGGGAAGAATGTTTAATAAATGGACCTACATGTTTTTAGTTACACGTTTTGTAATAGAGGTGGAATCCTCACGTGTTAGTAGGGCTTTTCTTTCTCACAGAGCTCCTGATTATAATAATCATAATCTTTTTTGTCTCTTCTCAAAACTTTTCTGCTGACATGATTATTTATTTGAATAATTTAGAGCTTTATGTCATTAAATTGGCCTTTGAAGAGTGGAGGAACTGGATGTATGGGTCTAGGCATGCTATTACGGACATTGACACATCATAAAAACTTCAGTATGTCATTTGTGCCAAAAGAAACATTGGTTTCAGTTTAACTAATCCATTGACCAAGCTATAATAACCAAAACATTGATGATTTTGTTAATTCATTTCTGACTGATATTCATTTGTAAACTCTGGATCTATTCAGTCTATTCAGGATCTATTCAATTAATTTAAGTCCAAGTTTAAGTTGCCACAACTGCAATTTCTACCACCACTTACCTTTCTTATGTATATATGAATTATATGATATTATTGTCTAAAGATGTTACTTGAAACTTTCTAAACGTTGTCCAGTATTGGTCATTGTTATGAATGAAACCTCTCTGGAAAGTTCTTACAGCTTTATCAATGTCCTCTTTTTAAGTTTTGATGATTCATAACACGTTATGGGCTCTATTTAAAAACAAAGTGAATTTTTTGATGAACGAAGCTGTGCCAGGTTCCATAAATACACTTACTGCGCTTACACTGGGACTGCCCTTATCGCTTCAAAATGAAGCATAAAGGGCATTTTAAATAGAGCCATATGTACTTTCTTAAAATAAGTGATAGAGCCAGTTATCCATGTGCAATACTATATCAAACCAACCATGCTAAATATGGCCCCTAGCTGTGTCAGTACTTTTATATAGTAATGGAAATTCAAGGATCTTTCACAGGTGCATCATTTACAAGTACATTTACAAGTACAGTGCATTCTCCTACTCTGTCTACTACAATAATCAGTATGAATCAAGACACTAGATTTATGGACATTAAAAAAGGTAATGGATTTCATGAAGATCTTCATGCAGAAAGAATTATGAGGCTCCATACACAATTTCTTGCAAAACCTGGGCTCCTTCAAGCCCTCTTCTAGACTTTTATTGTTACCCAGCTAGTGGTTGCTTCTGTGTTTGCTGTATATAGTGTAATATGTTCTTTTGGATCCAGAGCTATTGGAATACTCCTACTAGCCCTCTCTTGATTATTTACTTTCTGACCATAATCTGTCTGGATCACTATACATATTGCTGTATTGCTGCCAGAACGCGAATAACCACATTGCTTTATCTATAATTGCACTTAATCTATATTTACTGGCCTTATTAAGCACGGTATACTAATTTAAGCAAGTTTTACAAAAATTGTAATATTGCGACAGTACAAATGTCTGCATAACATAGAATGGCCTTATCGATAGGACCGAGTCTCCACAGTGTTTTATGTAACTATACCTACTCTTCATAATTAAAAGCAACACTTTAGTAAGTGAAAACTTTGTCTTCCAAGTCATGCAAGTCTCATTATGGAGATACAGGTAAGGACTATTAGGGCTTATACAGACTCAACTGAAAAGAATAATAAACCCATCCATTCTCCTACTCTGGAGCATGGATGGGTGTAAGCCATTAGGTCACTGACTGGCACGTTTTAGGCTCTCTCTCGCACACTCTCTCTCTCTCTCTCTCTCTATATATATATATATATATATATATATATAAATAAATATAGGCTTTGTATATAAACGTATATTTGACAGGGATATATATACACACACACACACACACACACATATATATATATATATATATATATATATATATATATATACCTGTCAAATATCCATTTATGAAGCCTTTTGGTAGGGTTTGGGCAGGGGCAAAATCCCTATAGGAAGGAACACACATTTTAATGATTTAGCTTTTTCACAAGATCAAGGATTGGAGATTGTGATTTGTATCCAGAGAATCTGTCATTGCCTGGTATTACAAGCTATGCTTTTACATTCTTGTTTGACATGGGCTTTTTTTTCTTCAGTAATTGGTTGAATTTCAGAGGCCAATTTTCTGCTCTTTTTTAAATCTCCAACATTGATCACATTACTATTCCTTGCAGTCATGGTACACATGGCACCTGTATTATAGGATTATTCAATCCAAGCGTTGCACAGGTTCACTTGCTGAAATGCATCATGATACCGAGTACACTTGATTCAGATACATTAAGTAATTGTGATTAAAAGTGTTAATTGTTTGATGTCTTACTCCATTTGTTCCCCCTTCCCCATTTAGAATAGTTTAATTTACATAGTTTCATTTTGATAATTTAATACACAATTCTTCTAATTAAATCTATGCTGTAAAAGAAACAAATGTTATTCAAAAAGCTTAAAGAATAACTAAAGAATAAAAGAATAAGTGTACAAAATAGCTGTATACTGTCAGAAACTCAGAAACCCTCCTCTCATGTAAACAAACAATCACAGCCAATTACAGCACATTTTCTGTGTGTTTTTTTTTTACAAAAAAGCTGGCTTTATTAGCTAATCTGAACGGTCCTTTTTTTACAGCCCCTTCAATTTCCCCAGCTCTACACCCTGGCTCTTAAGCCAGCTTTTTCAAGGCTGGTAATGTGAACGGGGTATTATTGTGTCTATGGCCAGTCCACTTCAAGAGCTGCCATACAAATGTAGAAACACACAGTGACAGCTTGTGGAAAATGTGTAAAAAGAAAACATAAAAAAAAAAGTCCAGTTTACTGGCCTAACCCTTGTCAGCCCAGAACACACACTCCAGAATAACTTATTATCATTCAAGATGATAGTAGTGTGTTACATTAACCATTTCTGGATGTCTGTTCTTGTGTATTTATAACCACCCATTAAATGCCATCTGAGGATGCAAACATTGCACACATATATGAAAATATCAAACTACCCTCAAGAATTGACTGCCTGCATCTCTTTTCAAACAGTTTTAGTGAAGACTATTTGCCAGGGGAAGCAGAGATAAGTATGTTTTTCCAAACACCTTTTGTTAAATGTAGAAAAGGAATGAGCTGTCATTCAGGTTGTGTTTCTCAAGCAGAAGAGCAGTATTGTGGTCACTGCATTTTAAAGATAAGCCAATCAGGCATGGTTAAAGTAGCATTTAAATGTATAGCCTACCAACAAAAAAAATCCATACAAAAGAAATGTGTGAATCATAGTTCTCAAAAGTGAAAAGCACAAGCAAGTAAAATGATTTGCCCAGCTGTAGGGATTGGTTTCAGACTGCGGGTTTTCCAGTTTAAGGACTCACAATAAATTACACTTGAGACATCCCTCAGTTAGGACTGAAATGATGCATCAAAATTATTTTCCAGCTTGTTGGGGGTTCTCTTCTGCTCCTTGGACTCATGGCTCTGACTAAATTACGCTGTTGTGATCACATACTGTTACTGGATGTCTCTATAAAATATTATTAGAGAGTTATTGTACCTTCACAGGATATATTTAGACTAAACAAAATATTGTCCTTTTATATTTAGATTGCACAGGCTAGGATGGTAGGACAGGGAACGGTGGGACAGGGAGTACAAAAAGGGGGACTGTCACCCTAGTTTAGCTCAGAGTCAGCAGGTGCCACTAAAGATCATGGTGTGCTTGTAAAGAAATTCCTAACAGGTTTAGACAACTAAATTGTAATTTTATACTTTACTAAAAAATGAGAAAATGTGTCTTTGGTATGTAGTTTGTTTGGCCAATATGAAAAAAACATAGCATAGTCTTAGGATCACATGCCAGCTGGAGGACGTATGACTCAAAGACTGATACTGGAAAGGTATTCAGTATCCATGCGAGTCAGATACACAAGAAGCAAATGTCCAGAACAGATGTAGGAGGGAAGCAGATGTTCTCTGTCAGCAGGTGTCTGTACAAGTGTATAATAGACAGAGATGATAAATATCTCATCACTGATGTTGGATTTATGCACCAGTAATGTATTCCCCTTGCTGAGTATTTGGAATGTTAAACCTTTCTTCACAATATGAACTGTAAGAGTATATCATGTAAAGTGGTATACAGTGAGATATTGAGGAGACCTGTTTCTTTTATTTCTATTCTGACTATTTTAAAACCTATAAGATATGTCCTGCATTGATTACATTTAATTGAAAGAGAAAGGTGACATTCTTTATAGTAGATAAATGAGTAGATCTGAAAATATAAGGTCATCCACTAGCTCAGAGGAAGCAGTGCATGTATGAGAACATCAAATGACTAATTACTTTATTCATTCACTCAGGGTTTTATTTAAGTGTTAATCCTGTTAATATGGAAAATATACAATATGGAAGCTTCACTGAGAACTAAATGGAGGAGTGATGCTTGATTAATGCCTGAAGGAAGTTAAGTTGCCTGGTTGTGGTCCACACAGGTAAATCAACCTAACCTTCTTCACATCTCCCTGTTTAGTAAATTTAATCCCAGGTGTTAATCCCAGGTGTCAAACTACACTTCCCAGCATACTTTAACTGCATAGACATAGTTGATATCTGACAAAGCATGCTGGGACATGTAGTTTAACAACACCTTGAGAGCTGCAGGTTGCCTACCACTGGTGTAGGCGGGAACATAGGCTATACATAGTATTTTGGTAGATGCAGGTAGTACTGTTTAGTTTAGTGCTTTTGGGTCAGGTCTGAGTGGACAGATCCAGCTTATAGGACTCTATTTAAAACGTTGATAATAATGTGATAGCAACTTTAAGACCTCCAACCCACCTCTTCTATTAGTAGATGAGTACCACTGTCTCTCCCTCTCCTGCCATTCGAGTGTCTTGTGAAGTATGCGCATACGCCGTGCATGTGCAAAGAATAAAGAAGCGTTTATGACGTGTAGAGGGCTTCGGATTTCATCGAGGGACATCACGCAGCAAGTTATTTCTAATTCTGTGATCGATGCCTTTAGGCTCGCGGTGAGGTGAAGCGAGCCTGCACCAGCATCGAACACTGTGAACACTGCTCTTCTTTTTAAATTGAGGCCATAGTTCCAAGTTAAGATGTTGAGATTTTAACTGTTGTTGGTAAATCAACTTCTGCAGAAACTATGTTGAAAAGGGGCAACCGTAATGCCCCTCATCCCTGCGGCAGGAGTCATAAGCGCAGAGGATCTGGCTTCCTGCGATCCTGTGTTTCTTTAAAAAAAGCCAGCAGTAACCATTGCTATGGAGGCTATTGTTAATGAAAATGTTTAAAAAATAAATAAATAAATGTTACATAAAAAATCATAAACACAACATATTTTAATTAAATAATTAGAATTAAATTTTTTTTAAATATGGGACAATTACTGTCTTTTTAGACTTATGCAGGGAATCAGAAAGATAATCTTTCCAATCAACAGATAAAGGACCCTTTCAGCAGATATCTGTTAGATGTGTACTCACAAAATATGCTGCAGGATCGTTTCAGACAGTCTGTGGTCATTTGAAAAGACTGTTAAGCTCAGCTAATAATTTTGATCAACGATGCCACAATGTCTGGAGAAAACTGCAGTGTGTACTGTGCACACGATGCTCAGAGCAACGACTCCCATTGAAAATTAAGTATCTGGTGCACCATTGTGTTATTGCAGCCTATTACAACGACAAAGCATTGTGGGATTGTAAAAACACTAAAACCTGCACATTGTTAGTAGTGGTCTTCCAGTAGATTGTGTGATCAGCTGATCGTCTGGAAACAGCACCATTGTGCTAATGTGTACCCAGCTTTACACCTAACTTGCACCATGTCAGGACATGATGCCAGTTCAGCATTAATGCAGAGTTTTACACCCCTTGAAAACCATCACGTCCATTGTCTTGAAGTCATATTCTGCTTGTAAGGTGTGTGTGAATTTGACATCACACTTTTTCTTGAGTTTAAATAAGTCAATGTGGGCAGTAAAAGAAAAGGTAGTATGTAGATGAGAGCAGAGGTTTATAAACACATATTCCTGTTGTGATGTGATTTGATACAATACTTTATTTCCTATAATTTCTAATATAAAAATGAACCTTGGGAAATTGCAAACATAAATATGTATTCTAATTAGAATCAAAAATATCTGTCATACTGCTTTAAATATGATATAAGTTGGGTTTGGGGGGTAATTTTGGTAATGCAACAATTTTTTGTTACAAAGAGTTGTATAAGGTAAATGAAGATCGGTTATTGTAATGCCTAGTAAAATGATTTCATTTCACCACACTTTTTCATCACCATGGAATCTGATTCAACACTGATCATTTACAGAGCAGAGAGTATGCTGTTCACGCAGTAAAGTGTCTCCCTTTCCTCTACATCAAAGGCAGCCTCTCCACTAATCAACAGCAAGCTCACTCCTTGCCTAAGCTTACCACACTCTACATCAGACTTAGGGAGATGAGGGTATGATTGGTGGAAAGATTCCCTTTGATGTAATAGAGGGTGAAGTGCTTTGTGAAGGGAACATGAATGTGAGCTCTGACATGGACCTGCCACACTAGATGGATCTGTGGATTGTTAGATTGCTAATACATTTGCTGACAGGCAGAGCATGGGGGAAGGCTCGCCCTTTCCAGAAAAGGGAATGGAAGCACTGTATATAATATGTATCACACGAACAAATCATGATGTTGGAGAAGGCACATGAATACACTTGTGTTATGTAACCAGTTTAAGTTAACTCTTTCCATGAAAGACTGATGTGTCATATTTTCAATGGAGATCAGCTTATAATTCATAGACATGGGCTGTGTTTTAGAGAGAAGAAAGTATGTTATATGTATATATATATATATATATATATATATATATATATATATATATATAGGATTTGTTGTTGTTTTTCATAGTCCCCATGAAATATTGCTGCAAGATTTATTAAGTCCCCGTAAAGCCTAATCTAAATAAATAAATGATGTTTGGAAAATCAAATGCATGCAAGCTTATATTTATATATGCCAGTGAAATATTATCATACTACTAGTGAGGTGAGTGACAGGTAGTATGTGGTAAACATAGGAACAGCGGTATGTAGCATTTCTAATGCATGTCAGCTACCTCCAAATGTTAAGTCAAGTCAGTAACCCAAAACCAGCTCCTTATACAAAGATGAAAGATTGATGCTTTACAAATAGGTAGATAAAACCAGATTAATTAAACCTATATTTAAACTATCCGTGATGTATGTATGAAGCTATCCTTTGGAAGTGTTGTATGTACAGTAACAACATTACAACAACACGTGTACAACATTGTATAAATTCTTGTGTATACCAGTTTTATAGTTATAAAAAGCATCACATCACATAAAATGTATGTGATAAACTGCATTCATTTTAAAGGTTTTGGTTTTGCAGTTAAAATACATTGATGTACACTGCACAAGCAAGATCTCTCTCTCTCTCTCTCTCTCTCTCTCTCTCTCTCTCTCTCTCTCTCTCTCTCTCTCTATATATATATATATAAATATAAAACAATAATTAGAAAATTTTAAAAACAAACTTGCTTTTGTCTAAATTGTTTTTGTAAGGCAGCTAATTGTTTACGAATAATTTCTTGCTCTTTTATGTGACATTCCAGACCACCTGAATCACTTCAAGAACACACCTGTCAAAGTGACTCATTGCGCACCCTTCTAGATCTGCCACAGACACGTTTTCAAACAACATCTCATTCCATCTGTCTTTATACTGATACCATCTTGTCAGGACAGACCTTAGAGTTTCTCATAATCCCTCATTTTTTCATTCCATAGTGATGCCCTTTCAGTCAGTATATATATATATATATATATATATATATATATATATATATACATACATATACAAACACATTATAGAAATGCAACTAAAGGATACATCCCCATTTTTCCTCAACTGTTTAATTTATTAAATCCCACATTATTCTCATAAATGAAAATATACTGGGCTCATCAACCACAGTGTTTGGTGTTGGCCCTTGCAAGAACCTAATACAGCTACCGCATAGATTACCCTACTCTTAAGAGTGTTTGCCAGGTAAATGTCATGAGAAATTCAGTGTTAATATTGTAAGATAACTCACTGGATGACCCAATTCTTCCTACATAGCCAAGAAAGTCCTTGTTATTATTATCATAACTGAATTCATTGTAGACATTATTTCAGATTTTGTTTAAAATAATCATAGGTCCTCATCAAATACAGAAACATGTAAACGATTCCACACAATAACAATATGTTATCTACTATTAAACTAAACACTACAAAGCAATTATTCTACTAATCACATAAAAAGAAATAAAAACATCATAATAATCAATTTAATTTCAATAATCCTGCAGAGATCACATTGGTATAATGCTACAGTTTTTACCTCAGAGTAAATTTTTGAAAGTGATTGTCAATATCCATTTCTTAATAAATTAACCAAATTAACCCCAGGTATGATGACATAGTAATCAGAATTTATGAGACATCATACTCACAGTATCCCCTAAAAAGCATAATTAATAATGAAATAAAAAAAGTTATTATAAATATAAATTATTATACCCATCAATAGATTAGTCATCAATAGTGATAATAATAATGAAATCTACAACTTGCCCTGTATGTAGTAGAAATGATCGATATTCAGTTTTCTGACATTCATACAGTCGACAACATTAGGTTGACAAGACATGAATGTCAACATTGTGGTGTACTTAACAGTGAAATGTCTGCCAGCCTAAGCCTAATCCTTACTGTAAATGTAAGCCTAACCCTAACTGCAGCCTAACCCTTACCACAGACTGACCTAACCATAGCATCCTCTTAAAAGTAGCCTAACCTTGACCACAGCCTTACATCATCATGATTTTGGTCCACCTAATAACATTATATCACCTAATTTTGTAATACTTACTTGGTAAAGAACACTATCTGTGTGCTGGTGAAACTAGATTCCTAATATTCATGCCCAAAGGTCAGGAGAATAAGCGATTCATTTCATCTGCTTATTCAGAAATGTCCCTAGTATATTTATAATACCATGTTCCTTGCTGATCGGTTTGACTCATTCCTGTGACAATACATTGCATGCCCTATGTTTTTCCAGTCTTGAACTCATTAGACTACAAATTTACTCCAATATACAGTATGTGTTACTGCCAGATGTACTACAAAGCAAGGTTTATCAACTTCCAAAGTGTTAAACAGCAGATTACTAACAGCTGAGATGACTTATTTCATGGAAATATAATCTTGCATACAAACAGTCACAAAATCTGTTTGCCATTTTTCTAATAGCCAAATATGCTGTGAATCTCTTACAATCAACCAAATTAAGTAAACAATTGTACACTTGTACTTTGGTCGTAGACTAATGACACACTTAAAACAATATACTACCATTTAGAGGTGGCCCTATGCTTTGCAGGGCCCTGGGCAAAATATTAAAAGGGGTAATGCTGTTAATCACCCCCACTCCAGTGGATCATGGCCAATCAGAAGCCCCACGTCACACAGGCCAGCTGTTCAGCACATGGCCCCCCTTAGTCGCATGGCCATAGACAGCTCTCTATCTGACGTAAGTCTAGGTCCGCCTATGCTACCGCTTTCGTCTTAGAAATAGTACAGCCTCTTGAAATCCTTTGGGTCTAAGAACCATTACACATTAACCATTGGGGTCTGAAGACACTGACACGTTGTGGAGCACATAGAACGCACAGATTATATTAGCAAAGCAAGGGTGGTTGAAAAGACTGACCAGCCAGGGTAGTATACACAGACATCTCAGAAAAATGACCCACTGACCCTTTGGATCTTAGAACACTGTGAGACAGTCACAGGTACTTTTTGGACTGGCACTAATGTTTCTAGAAAAATAGGGCACTGATACATAAACATTTGGCGGGGATTGTACATTATAGTTTGTATTAAGCTGATCAGGGCAGGAACACATTGGAGTAAAGGTGTTGTACTGCATGCTAAGTTCAAGTTCTGATGCACTATAATGTTCTCTGCCATCTGTGAATCATAATTCATTTACTTTTAGTATCCTTTGCGTATGCTGACGGGTGCTTTCTTTAAAAAAAATTTGGGTACAAAGCACCCTGTGTTTCTGCTTTACTAGATAGGTTTTTGTCATTTATTTGCCACGTTAAATGAAATGTGAAGGCTCATCTAAGTGCGTCTGAGCATCTGTGATAATTAATCCACACACAGTCCATACAGTATACTAATCTTGTCAACATAAAAGCACCTTGAGCAATGCATGCACCACTTAATATATGTTTTATTTAAATACAAATTGTGTTACAAGTAGATATGATGAGCATTTGCATGCCGAAATTATCACCTACAGAACAGACAACGATATGAACAGGAAGAATGGAAGTCGTCTTTTGATTTTGTGTTTAGCACAATACCACTAAAAACATTTCCTAAAATATAGATTAATAGAAGAAGACTAAGCACACACACGTGTGTATATATGTGTGTATAAAACTGGGTGGTCACACTGTGTGTTTATGTTCACAGACTCTGCACCTGCCTATGAATAAAGAAGAGCTTTAAGTTCTCTGGGTGACAGGCCCCTGTCTGATACAAAGACAGAAGAACTGAAACAAAGACATGAAAGGTTTCCTAATCAGAGAAGTGATTTTAAATCTGTTCTCAGCCTGCAAGGATTCTTCAGCGCAAAATAATCTATTCACCCACAGTAGCACCGATGGCTGACAGGAGCAAACATATTATAAATGAAAAGTACAACTATCCTTCTTACACGTGTCTTTACTTCTCACTAGACAGTTATTTCAGTGTGGGGATTATTTCATAATGTAGCACACATTTTGTCTTTTTATTTTGTGAGGCAACATGCTGCTACTAGTTCTTCTACTACAACTACTATTAATAATTATATGTTTTGTGGCCTTGCTCTGCCATTTATATAAGACTTAGTATACTACCGTATTTCCCTGATAATAAGACACAGGGGTATATTTACTAAGCAGGGAGATTGCAGTGAAATTCGTATTTGGGATTTCAGAATTTGGGAATCAGATTTGAGTTCACATTCTCCAGAGTGTAAAATGAAACTGAGAGCTCAAATCTGATTGGTTGCCATGGGCAACTTCCCCAAATTCGAATTTCACTGCAATCTCCCTGCTTAGTAAATATACCCCACTGTCTTATTTTTTTTTGGTCCAAAAAAACACCATAGGGAAGGTCTAATTTTAAGACCTACCCTATAAGATTTATATAAACAGTCCTGCTTTTATCCCCATCATGCCCCCCAGTTCTGCTTTTATACCCATCATTCCTCTCAGTCCTGCCTTTTTTTCTTCAAACTGGGGAATTCGCTAGGACTTATTTTCGGGGTAGGGCTTATTTTGGGCGTTTTTTTTGACATTTTGTATAAATATATTATGTGCGAATCCGATCGTGAGGTTGAAGGCATTGCTATACCCTAATTTGTCTGTTGCTGTAATATTTTGTACAGAAAATAAGCAGAATGCATATCTTGGGTAATATAAAGACAGCCTCATTGTCCAACGTGTTTTTTGTTATGTAAGCATGACCATTTCACGATACACTTCCATGTATATGTCATTAATATAGTAAACAATGTTTATATAAGTCCAAATATGAAATTGTAAAACTTGCAAACTCCCTGCAAATAATTTTTCCTTCTAGGTAGGGTATAGTATTTATGGAAGTTAACCCCTGAAACACACAAGTAATATAAACAGTGTGATTTTATTTTTTATAGAAAAAAAACTTTACTAATTTTGAAATGATAGAAGACCATATTATTCAGCCTCTTCAAATCAGAAAGAATACTGTTAATGTTTCCAGGCACTACTATACTGGATATCGATCCAAATTCCGGATTGATATTGATGCCCTGGCATTTATCTTTTCATCAATGTAGCCTTTCATTCATAAGAGAACTTCCTTTCCCCTCGGCTGTAGCCTGTATTGGAGTCTAGGTATGTACCACGTTCTGGTACAGGCTTCAGCAGAGGGGTGATAGGGGCTCATACTAGAACAATATCATTCTAGTGTATGGTGCAAATGACATGGTCTTCCCATGGGAAAATCACCACCTTTATCAGCTCTGATATATACTAGATTGATACCGTTCTGGTGAGTGCTCAGCTTTAGTAGCAGCACAACAATGTAGGTATGTATCATATGCATTCATCCTATTACCGTACATTTGCTGCCTGGTTAATGTAATATTTCAGTGTACTTCTATGATATGCTGCCATGATATTATGACTAAAATGTGTTTGTATTAAAAATAAAATGTGTTCATTATTTATTAGATTTGGGGATTATATCAAGTATTGTTATTGGTCATTCCACTGAAAAATAAGGCATAAATCTAATATTATCTTATTAGGCATTTTATGTTATTTGGTTCTGTTCAAAGCCTGAAATACATACATTATATCAACTTTGAATTTTTTATTTATGGTTTTACTCATTTTAACCTGTGGCAAATGTCTTTGGTTACATGAAGACTTTTACCTTGTTCAGATTACCAGCCTTGAAAAAGCTGGGTTTAGAGCCAGGGTGTAGAGCTAGGGAAATTGGAGGGGCTGTAAAAAAAAAAGGACCGTGCAGATTACCAGAAAAAGTTTGTAAAAAAGCCGGATCTGCACTGTTCACATTGAACCCTGCTTTTTGCTACCAGTACACAGCATTACTCAGAAAATGTGCTGTGATTGGCTGTGATTGTTTGTTTATATAAGGGCAAGGGGGAGGAGGGAGAGACAGGCAGTGTTGTGCTGGAAATAGCTGAGTGTGTGAGCCAATCAGCACTGCACAAACACAATGGGAGAGGAAAGCCAGCTATGTAGTGTTCAGACTGACTGAAAGAGCTGGCTAGGGGGCCAAACACCTTCTTTTAAGCAGGCTCTGAACACCAGCTTTCAGTAACCGGTTTATATAAATGGAGCGTTCACACTAAGTTTAGGAGCTGACTTTTTCACTGCAGCCGGCTTTTTCATAAAAAAAGACAGATAATTTGAGGTAATGTGAACAGGGAATAAATTGGAATGGGTCTTACAGATAAGTAATTTATAAGATTTCTGATTAGAGGGCCAGACATATAAAGTCCTGTGCCTACATACAACATAATTGTGTTTAAATAGCAGAGCTCAATTTTATGTCCATTCGAACTGGTGACAGTGGCAACCAGTGCCTTCTGGATATTGCTAGAAGGAAGCTGTCTTGGTAAGTTTGCAGCAGCTTTTCTTAAATGAACTGAGTGGGAGAAGTAGCAGTATGGTGTACATATACTTACAAACAATAGTTTCACAATATAACACAATTATGTCCATTTACAAAGCTTAATCGTGAAATAATTAGAGTTTAAAAATGAAGTTTCCTATCTCAACTCTAATTTAAAAATCAAATGAAATAAAGTTGTGCACTTTTTTTGTGCAATAAGAATTTTCTCTGCATGCAAAATAATTAATGAATTTGCACCCTTTATATTGCAACATGATTTTGCTCAGGTCTACATTACATCTCACAGTGAATGGATCAGCCACGTAGTGTGTGTCTGGCTCTTTTTCTATTGTTTTCTAGGGGGTTTCATACAAAGATGTGTCTGACGCAAATACACATAATGTAAATACAATTTTTTATTATTTTCCTTCAGCTAATAATTGAATTCCAGTGCTATAGTTGTTAACACTGTGGATTTATCCTGACAAGTGAACATCTCAGGGTTAAGAAACTCTTATAATCCCAGAGCTGGGAGGGAAAGCTTTAGATTCATTGCTAAAGTCTTTCCTTGCTGGCTTGTATCTAACCAAAGTCAGTAGAAAAGTCTAGAGACCAATTACAAATCACTGTTCTGATTCTTTTAATCCCTTTACTTCCATCTCTGATCAAAACAAAGACTTTGGGTTTCACATGAATAGCTATCCTGGAAAAAAAACACCACTCAGAGTTTAGATGCTTTCCACCTAATGGAAAGGATTTCTATGTATAACAATGGAATATTTATGCAAATAATGGATAATCCTCACCAGGCATGTCATATTGTGTGAAAAAAACAGACAATACATTAGATCATTGCTCTCAAAAAGCTTGTCAGTACTAATTTAATTGATATTAATTATAAATATAATCCACCAAAATGATGTACTCATTTGCAGTATAAATACATATATTTGTCTAAAATAAACAGATACTATTACATATATATATATATATATATATATATATATATATATATATATATATATATATATATATGCCTCCTCCTTATATACCCCTCTCTCTCTGTCTCTCTCTCTCTATTGGTCTGCCATATAACTCTCTTCCCCACTGGGGCTGGAGGGCAGTAAAAGCACCCCTCGCTGCCTCCAATTAAATAATTAGCCAGCCTGGGATGGCGTCTGTGCCTACCCATCTCCTGGGTGAACCGGAGTTGGGGCTGTGCTAGGCTTCGTATAATGTGCCCAGAGCACCGGCCTTGTATATACTCATGTCAACACTGCTCCTAATACAGTGGAATTGTCGGTGTCAGTACTCATCTAATCTTATAAATCAATAAAATTGCACCAGTGTAGTAAAACCATTGCACATTGTCGCACAGTGGCTATGCTGCTTAAAAATGGCAGTACTAAATACCCACAGAAAAACACTTTGGATCTGATCAAACGTATTAGCACAGCCTGTCAACATGCGCTATTTAACAAGCCTGTCCTGATATTAGCAGGTCTGTATAGGTTGTGCTGAGAACGAACGCATATAGGCAGATAGGTGTAGTGCAGAAGTCTATGAAAGTTTGCGTGAATATTATTTTTATTTTATTAGTTGCTAAAATATTCTTTAGTTTTCATAAATGATTTAAAGACAAAGTCATGTTTTTTTTTAATATATAAAAAGCATGAGTAAAATAGTTTTATATGGTGTGGGGCTGTGTGTGTTAATATATCATATAAATACAGTTTTTATGTATGTGAGTGTGTATATATATATATATATATATATATATATATATAGGCAATGGTTTTTCTCAGCCATATTTTTCTCTATGAGTCAGAATTCAGACATGACAGGGTTAAAGCAAATTTATATAAAATATTTATTTCTAGTCTTAAACACAACAAACATCACCTGGAGAAGGTAATCTTCCTTGTTATCAGTAACAAAACAGCTTCGTTGCGGGCACCCTTTTATTTGTCTTGATGGGAAACAGGAATGTCTCAGTAAAAGACTAGCAGTAAGATAAGCGCTAACAGAACCCAGACACCTGCACAGTCTGTTCCCGTCTGCACAAACTCATTGATGTGGCTTGTGAAAATGTTCAGTAAACTGCTCAGACCAAGCTGTAAACGTGTCAAAGTTAAGTATGTTTCAAAACAGTAATACATAGTGATACACTAATACATAGTGATCATTGTGATACAGTAACACATAGTGATACATAATGATACAGTAACACATAGTGATACATAATGATACAGTAACACATAGTGATCATTGTGATACAGTAACACATAGTGATCAATGTGATACAGTAATACATAGTGATCATTGTGATACTGTAATACATAGTGATACATAGTGATACATAGTGATACAGTAACACATAGTGATACATAGTGATACAGTAA
>JABWIB010001473.1:61614-73210 GCA_016617825.1 Platyplectrum ornatum | reverse complement strand
GTGTGTATATATATATAAATAAGTGTGTGTATATATATATATATATATATATATATATATATATATATATATATATCATTTCCAACTATAAAGAGAATATACTTATGGGTTTGGGTATACTTATGGGTACTTGTGGGTTCAGTACCTCCA
The DNA here is from genome assembly GCA_016617825.1 of Platyplectrum ornatum. NCBI lineage: Eukaryota > Metazoa > Chordata > Amphibia > Anura > Limnodynastidae > Platyplectrum > Platyplectrum ornatum. The sequence goes on along the minus strand of JABWIB010001473.1, from coordinate 73,060 downwards.
TCAAGGTTAAGAAGCACTGACTTAGAACGTTTTGATGCATAGCAGGTTTAGGGTTAGGATTCTTGACACGGTCATGCACACATACCATAACACTGCACTCTTCTCACATTACCTATTACGCAGTGCTGCAGAAACTTTAATAATAAATAACACCACCCTAAACCAAACACTACCCCAAACAACACCCAGACACACCACTCTCCCCGCATTATTTATTCCACACCTTAGTCGTCACACATGACATATTACACCCCAGTCACATCTTTCTCACCACACCACACATTATGCTGTATATCCAGTCCCACCACTCCCACCTCTCACTGGGACTCTGCAGAATAAGGTGTATAGAGGGTTACTGCCTGTGTGCACCTGCCTTATTTAATGCTTAAATGTCACGTCATTACCGCGTTACCCCTTCACCAGAGGAAGGCAGGTGCACACAGAAGGTTATTGGTACAGTGGGCCACGCAATGTCTCCCCCCGTCTGCTGCCTCTGTGAGGACCGGGCTCCCTGGGGCCCAGTGCTGTAATAAGGATTACCATTATTAGTTCCCTGATTACACTTACCTCTTACTTCTAATATTTATATATTTATATATAACATTTCCTTAAATATATTTCAGATGTCGGCTGTGCTTTACCAACACACCGCCATTGTATGTTACATGTTCATTAACATGTGAAAAGGAATGTGTTCCGCATTATGATAAGTAGGATGTGTTGTCATTTTTAAAACTAATGGATGTGCATTTAGTATATTTTTCATGTATATTTAATTAGCTTGAAAATGCATGAACAGCAGACAGATAATGTGGTACCAACCTCTGTGCATAAAGCTAGGACCCAGTGCATGGTGGGTATGGCGGTGTGTAACACTGGTCTGCAGAGATATACATTATTATGGTCCTTATACTTCTGCAGTATTTCAGTTCTGCAGTTGTGACATTAATCAGTTTGTGCTGAAATCCTGCTGAGACGATACTGGAGCAATTGTATATAAATATTTCAATCTATTTATAGAGAGGCAACAGAAAACAGAGGAGCCATTAGTGACAAATGCCTGGTGCCAATACAGCATGCAGCCATTTCTATGTGATTACAATGTGTCTTCTGTGAGGACAGCCGTAACTCCATCAAGGTGACATTGTATCACGCAGCTGATTGTGTCCTGTGAATGCTGTTTGTCTGGTTTTCATGTTAAGCTGGAGGTAGCAGAGCAGAGCAGAGGATAGCAGAGGAGAGGATAGCAGAGCAGAGGATAGCAGAGCAGAGGATAGCAGAGCAGAGGATAGCATAGCAGAGGATAGCATAGCAGAGGATAGCATAGCAGAGCATAGCAGAGGATAGCAGAGCAGAGCATAGCAGAGGAGAGCATAGCAGAGGAGAGCANAGCAGAGCAGAGCAGAGGAGGTGTGGTGGAGGAGTCAGACATGCAGGGATTTATGAAAAGTTCCAACTATAGACAAGTATTACATACATAGATGCTGGGGGGGGGGGCTCTGTGGTATTTATTATGGTGAGTGTGAGATGTATATAGATATAGGTACCTGATTATTCGGGTTGCATTGCCACCAATCTCTGGGCAGGATAGTGGGGTAAGTTAAGGGGCGCTGACTATAGGCCTTTGCGGAGGTGCACACAGCCTCACAACTGCAGACCCCTCAGCACATGTACTGTAGCTAGATTATCCAATTACCGCAGAATCCCATCTCAGCATCAGCCCCTATGTGTAAATATATACAATTAGGGGCCCAAATTAGTATTTTTTATTATTCAGAGCACGATCAGGCTGCTATTTACATTTATACTATTTTACAACAATTGTTTTTAATCAGAGAAAGGAAGGGAATGAGCAGGAAATAAATTATTATCCTCATCATTGCCTATTTGTTCAACTCCCATAAAACTCTGCCAGGCTGTCACCATGATAAATGATAGTAAATACAAGCAATAATACGGAACAAGCGCATATCAGGTTATAGACAGGTCCCTGTGGAGACTATACACTTTGGATGCTGTATCTCACGTTGTAGTGTTAGTGCAGAGCATACATTACAGAGGTCTGGTCAGCGTATAAATTCTGCCCATATGATATACTGAAAGGGGTTGTTAAGAGCAAAGACTATTTCTATTTCTTTTTATACATTTAGTATTCAATAAACGTATATTGAGGTCTCTTGCAACAGCCTGATCCTGATCCTCATTGTGGTTTATGGGTTATGCAGAAACAAAAACTGTACAGAACTATGGAGTTTTAAATGAACTGATAATCATGTATACCACAGGCATGATGGTGATGAGAGGCAATTGCTGGTCAGACACAGAGTGGGAATGACCCTTCTTTTTTTACCTGGTTTAACTCCAGGGTAAAAATACCTGGTATTTATAACTGTCCCTGTTCACACTGACTTAAAAAACCTGGGTTTTTGGACAACCCGGGTTTTTGCCTGAAATACCTGGGTTTTTAAAGTCAGTATGAATGGGGTATAGACAGTTACATTTTCATAATCTATACCAGCATCATGTTTTGGACACTTCTTGCTAGCAGATCATTTCACTGAGGACAGGTTATGATGACGTCTGCCACTTGTGATTTCTTTCTGCTGCGTCTGTATAGAGGTCATCATTGTAGCCTGTGACATAGTGCATGCTGATTAGCAAACACTCTCTTGGGGGTGGACAAGGAAAATTGTTATTGAAAACTATGTTTTGGAATACATGCTGCACTCCGTTGGCTTTGCTGCTGTGGGGATGCTGTCCTGCTGTCTAATTTACAGCAGGCTCACTGCTTTACTGTCTCTATCACAATGTCCTACAGCAGGTGGTCTGTATATGACAAACTGCGTTCTCTGCTGTGATAACATTTGCACACACTCGCTGGTCATCCTGTAAATCCTTCCTTCTCAGTCTCCGTCTGAATACAGAATACAAAGGTCATTTCTCTCTGTGTGTTTCATGTTTTATGGGATAGCATGCGGGTGAGTGCTCATTTGAGAAAGGATTATAGAAAATGGTAGTGCCTCCACTATAGCATGAAAAGCCCCCTCCAAAATATAAAAATGATAAAAACTGTGGCTCAGTGAGTAGCGCCTCACAGCGCTGAGGTTGTAAATTCAATTCCTGGGCAGGACCTTATCTGTGTGATGTTTGTATGTTCTGTTCACCTGTCTGGGTTTCTTTAGGATGTAATGGGTTTCCTCTCACACCCCAAAATCATGCCTGTAGATTAATTGGCAGCTGATTAAAATGGCCCCTAATTGTATAAGAAATAGCAAATGAAATGGATTAGTGTTGAGGGAGCAGTTCTAGCGGATATTTAACCTAAGCGGTGGCAATGCAGTGGTGAAGTCAGGATTCTACATTCATTTAAAAGCATTAATATACTGAATCGCTATGGTTTCATAATTGACTGATTTAAGTGATGCATGCCTTTATTGTGTATATTTAGTAGAGGCGCTCATCCCTCTACTCTAATTCCTCCATTTTATTTCCTGTTTTATTTCATAGGGATAGTGAAAACTAGCATCTGTGCAGTGAGCATTATGTGTGTGTGGGTATGTGTGTGTGTATATATATATATATATATATATATATATATATATATATATATATATATGTGTAAGTATGTTGTTTATAGACGTTTGGCAGGGGCTCCCTCAGTATAGTTGCCCAGGGGTCCCACAAACCTTTAATCTCTGTTTTATTTCACTATTCCTGTGGAAGGGTTTATGTTACATTCCCTTTCCGATTTATATTTTCAAATAAATCCTACAGTAAGAAATGACTTCAGATAATTATGAAGTGATTGGGGAAATTCATTATAATGTGCGGTGTATACTGATTTGTTGGGAAATATTCTGGGTTTATAATCTGAAAGTTCATGCTGTGTAAACAGTTTGAATCCTGCTGGGCTTTTCTTGTTGGTCTCAAGGTACAGTAGCCATATAGCCACATTAATCATCCAGTGGCTAGCTACTATCGCATGCATAGGGCCCGATTCAATTGTCCATGAAGATCGGGAAAGGCATGAGGTGCTCTTTTCCTTTCTCTTACAGTAGAAAAAACGTGACTCTTACATAGTTTACATAGCGCATACATTACTATTGAACATTCCAGGAGATCTCGTAAGGCAGATAGTAAAATTTGCATAGAACGTTACTCTGTGTAAAAATGTCATCAAGTTACATTCACCTCAGAAACTTCCATCAATTATTTGAGTGGGATATAGACAGGAGTTTTGGTGGAAGTGTTATTTTGTGCTTATATGACGTGATATATGATTGTGTCCAGGCCATGATGTTGTTGGGGACATGGTGTTAAATGGAATTGATGCCACGTGATATATGATTGTGTCCACGTTGCCGTGTTGTTGGGGACTTGGTGTTAAATGGAATTGATGCCACGTGATATATGATTGTGTCCAGGACATGATGTTGGGGACATGGTGTTAAATGGAATTGATGCCACGTGATATATGATTGTGTCCAGGCCATGATGTTGTTGGGGACATGGTGTTAAATGAAATTGATGCCACGTGATATATGATTGTGTCCAGGACATGATGTTGTGGACATGGTGTTAAATGGAATTGATGCCACATGATATATGATTGTGTCCACGCCGCCATGGTGTTGTAGCAGTGCTAGAGATGTATAAACACAGGTAGCTGCTGAGCTGCTTATGGTACACATGCACTACTTCCCCGGGCTTTAATTCCAGCTTAGTCAATGTGCAGGTTTAGCAAGGAAATGAAAGCAGACTAAAGCAAATCCCAGTAACAAATGTGTATGAGCAGGATTTACATGTGCTGCACCTGAGAAGTGAAGATTACCACATTGTTACCAAAATCCGGCCTTTTCATCTCCTCAATTAGATTGTGTTTGTGATCTTTGGATGGCTTATCATATTTTTGGCTCATTTCCTAAGCACATCTTAGAGGCTTCTAAAGCGCTGCACTGTGGAACATTTAAATGAGATCCATCTCCATTGTAGAGCTGCTTGTGTATTCGCACAGTGCATTGCGTTATGCCTTAGAAATGCTGGGGTGTAACTTGAAATGAGTTTCCTGGGTTACAGCGAGCAGGTAACACTTTTGTGTGACCCCTGTGGATAGTGTTTGTTCCAGTGCATTACGAATTGCAAAGAATTACCAATTCAGGTTTTATTGTCTGGGACATTGGAAGGTGTGGAGTGCCACAATTACCTATGTAGTTGAGTGTGGCAGCACAGGGCAGGCGCTTTGGTGGGCAGATGGCTGTAAATGTGCATAGTCATTAGACAATGAAAATATGACATGATCCTCTTCACTGCGTAGATTACATCTTAATGGCGAATGGTAAATGGTAATACACAATTGCTGCGCGACACACATCAATGAAAGTGTAATTAGCCACAGCTTAGTGTTTCTCAGACACCAATACCCGCTCCGTGCCAATACCTCAGAGCTGTTCAGTGTATATAGAATTAAAGACTACATATAAATAACATGATGGTAACAAGAATAGCACTAGTGAAAGCTGGGAATAGAAGACTGCTCCATTGTCCCGAGCAACTGCTTAAAAAGATGAACCCGACCAAAACCTGTGATGGGTGCAAATTTATTAAGGTTTTATGCATGAAGGGAAAATGCCATCTGGATTATTTTATTTCACAGACAGTGGACAGGGCCTAAATTTACTGAGCAGGGAGATTGAAAAGTGGGGATGTTGCCCATAGCAACCAATCAGATTGGAGCTCACATTCTCCAGTATGTAACATGAAACTGACAGCTTGAATCTGATTGGTTGCTATGGGCAACATCTCCTATTTTTAATCTCCCTTTTTAGTAAATTTAGGCCCTCATCTTATTCTGTTTAAATTCGCTTTGAGGTTCAAGGTGGTTTTGCCCAGGTGTAGGTTTGCTCCGTATTTTACCGTTTCTCCCAAGTCTCGATGAGCCCCAAATTGTTGCATAAATCATAATAAGAAAGGACTTTATATTTGCACAAAATCAGCGTTTCTGTCAGAACCATCCTCTTATTAACGCAGGCTCATAAATTGAATGCCTTCTAAACAGAAGTTTAATATTGCAATCAATCACGCTTTGGCTAAGAACATTGCCCAGAACAGCTCGACCGTAGAGCTTGTGCTTTCAACAGAAATATGATGAGTTGTTTAATTACATCAATACAATAATTGCATGTCTGATACTGCTTAATGAAATAAGCTGGCAGTAATTACTCCTGGTATCTGAGTCCCTGGCTACTAGGCATGTGCTGCCTCCCATAACACCGCCTGCCTCTTTGAAAAGCAATTGTGGAGTTCCCTGCGATTGCAGAGAAAGTTTCCCCGGCTCTGGCTGCTACCAGCTTAGTTCTTCTGCATGGAAATAGAGGCCGGGGTTCTTCTTTCTCCATGGATCGTACTGTCAGTGCATCAATCAGGGGAGCCTCTTTTAAGTTAATGAGGACAAGTATATACGGCAGTCTAAGATCTATTTCTAGGAAACTAGTTCTCTATCTGCAGCGGCTGCCGAACCAAACTCAGCAGAAATGAAATTGTAGCTGATGTATCTCCGAGCGACACGTCGGCCCATCTCCCCTGCAACCACTTTGCATGGACAGTGTTTTTCTTCGGCTTGTATGTTAACGTTTCAGCAGTTCAATTCAGCGATATGTTCTATAATGGATTTTTTAATGCAGCAAACCGCTAATTTCATACTCATTTCATACCTCTGTTCAGAATACTAATTAGAGTCCTAAATAAATATTCTATATAGAAGCTGTCATTATCGTAATGGACCAGATCCAGACTCTTCTGTGCAGCATTGGATCACAGCCTGATTTCAGCCAATTAGCGTACCTTGGTCCCCACATTTGTAACATCTGCATATGCGTGCACTAGAAGTTCTGTACGTTTTGATTTTTATATATGGGGCAAGACGACAGTATCCGCATGAATAATCCTTGTACTGTAAATGGGGTTAGCCGTATAGTTCAGTATGACGGTGATCTGCATCTATGAACTCTCTCCTTGGGCCTGATCCAGACCTGTGCATTCACCTGGAACACAGGCGATGTGCAAGGAAAAAGCCAAATTGCTCATGCATAGATCGGCTGATCAAAGGGATGTCTGCTTGCGCATCCATCTCCAGATTTAAACAAAATAAGTGGAGTTTTTATCATTTAAATATGCAGTCTAGCAAGGGATGTGTCCTCTTCTTCCGTCCTCCGCTTGCACCATCTCAGACTGGCATACAGCTACTACACACAGCCATTGATAGAAAATTATTTAATAGTTTATTTTAATGCTGTAAAAAGCACCCCATTCTTCAGCAGGCTGTTCAGGGGCGTGTGCTGCGGCTGTTCAGGGGCGTGTTCTGCGGCTGTTCAGAGGCGTGTGCTGCGGCTGTTCAGGGGCGTGTGCTGCGGCTGTTCAGGGGCGTGTGCTGCAGCTGTTCAGGGGCGTGTGCTGCGGCTGTTCAGGGGCGTGCGCTGCGGCTGTTCAGGGGCGTGCGCTGCGGCTGTTCAGGGGCTATCTATGGAATGTCTTTGAGACACAAGATACATTAAGGCTCCAAGGGGTATATTTACTAAGCTGTGAGATTGCAGTGGGGATGTTGCTCATAGCAACCAATCACATTTGAGTTCACATTCTCCGGTGTGTAAAATGAAACTGAAAGCTTAAATCTGATTGGTTGCCATGGGCAACATCCCCACTTTCCAATCTCACTGCAATCTCACCGCTTAGTAAATATACTTCCAAGTCTCTGTTATAGATCCTCTAAAATTGATGAGAACCCCTGGTCTAGGGGAGTTTGGTCATAAGTAAAAGTACGTGTTTATGTAACCAAATCATTGCGTAAAAGACAATCCATACTTTAAAAGAGGGTGCGATTGGAAAGCTTCCTGTTCCACTCATATTCATTCCTCTATAGTTAAACTTTAATTAGTACATAAGTACTACTAAGTATCTAACATTTCTGATCTAAAGGTCAAAGACCTGAAGAAACTGGAGTAACAACTTAATCCGCATACTGAAAAATCAGAAGTTTGGTGATGAGGGACATTCCTGACTGTCCATGCTAATAATTGTTATTGGCAATGGTTGGCAATCAGCATTGGTGATCGTCTAGAACGTATACCATGCACATGACAGTATACAACTCCACCCACAAATAATGATTGATTTATAAACTTAAATAACATTTTGTTTCCAAGGACAACCAGATTCTAGGAGATTGGGTCTGCATTGTGTTCTCCAAGCAGCAATTGATGTTATTTAGATATTTCTATCACAAAGGCATTTGTGCATGTGAAAACACAGCTCTTGTAATAGCATACGGACACTCAGCTCTGCTCTATAAATATTTATGAAGCAATTTGGGAGGTGGATTACAACAAAAGCATTGTGTGACCTCTGCCGTGAGAAGTGTGATTGGATTTCAAGCTTGTTACAAACCTGCACTTGTAGTACTGATGTTCTACAGCCTCCTAATGTCATGCAAATGTGTGGGTGGAAGAATCATTACGTGTTACCTAGACAGGTAAGGCTTGCTATGCGGAGCCTGTTTAAGGACATTTGCTGTTGCAATGCCTCAGGGATGTCACCCTAGGGGTTAATTTTCCATTTTGTTTTGCAAATGACTTATCAGCCATCAAAGCCTGCGTCATCTGCTGTATGCGTGCACCCTGTAATATGCTGACTGCCTGTGCCCGAGCTGAATCAGCAGCATACCCTTATGCCGTGACTTGTCTCACCTATATCATCCAACACAACTAGCGCGACGAGATAAGACAAACTTCTTCTGTCTATGATGTGGGTGTGAAATACTTACCACCTATAACCTGCCAACTGGTAATGAATGAATTGCACTGACTGGGTGGCTTATTTGTAGGTTTATATCTTCTAGAACACCCCTATACGCTCCTGGTCATGGCGGAGCATTTACACTCAGCCGGTAACGCTTCATATTCCCGGGAAAAGCAGGTATAATAGTCATCTCTTACATGCGACAACAAGGGATTTATTCAGATCCTTATCCGATAAAACATTCCACATCATCACTAAATTCATTTCATCTGTTCTATGTAATTGGATTGTGCTTTTTTTGTGCTAACAAAGACAAATGGTAGACAAAATGTCATTCATTAACTCTAACTGTGTGTCTGACTATGGTGGAATCACAGAGGATTACTCCTGTCTTTTGTATTGTTGTATATCGGTGCTACACCTAAGGTGGATATGCTCCATAGTATAGATCATATCCACCTTAGGTGTAGCACTGATATAAATAGATTCTATACAATGTCCGCGAATCCTCTGAATCATCCCGCTATCTATTCTGAGAGTTTTCATCCATTACACTGCACCGAGTCAGGATGATCTTCCTTTTCCCCAGTCATTGCAAGTGTTCTGCATTGCCAACATCCTAATAAGTGTGCGGCCAGCATGGTTATTTTGTGCTTTCCATGTCCGACATACAGTAAAGTTGGCCAAACAATAGACACTGATCATATAAAAATGGACCAATAATTGTTTAGTGTGTGGGTAAGATAGATTTCACAAACATCCAGTAATCAGTCCAGTGTAGTGGCAGATAATTGCACCCTGCACTTCCCTCTCACCCCATCTCTCCACTGGATGTACAGCAGTAATAAAGTAATAACAGCTATTTATCTCTGATTCAATGAATCTCTGAGGGGAGCATTGCAGAAACGCAGAGCTTTCATCACTTGATTATAGCTGTACATACTGATAATTATGAGGGTCCGGACCCCTCTTACGGAAGTCAGGTAAATGTGCATTTGCAGATCCCTTGCACCAGGAGATACATCCCCTGACCCAGACCTGTCCTCTTGCCCGCGTAAATTACGCTAGATGGGTGGGGTCTATTTGAATGACGGAATTGGGGATGTGTCTGTGCTACGTATGCGCTGCTATCTCTGGCCTTTTCCGCATGAGAGGGGAGTGACGGGAATTTAACCCCCTCTCCAGTCAGATGCTGGAAAGCTGTGTGTATGCACAACTCTGCATTTCTGTTATGAAAATAGTTTATTTGTGTGACATATGTCACATGTACCCAGGCTATCTGTAAATGTATCATTGTGGATGGAAAAGTCAATTTTTATTCTAGCCACTATAATAATAATAATAATAATAATAATAATAATAATAATAATAATATTGTAGTAGGCCCAAAGAATGCAAGTTGTCATGTAGCTTTCATTGCCAGGTAGGTGTTATACATTCGTTTTTCCAGTAGTAGACAGTTTTACTTGTATGTATGTATGTATCTGATTGTAATATAATGGTGAATGTTCATTATTGCAGTCATATCAAGGTGAATCTGTCATAGCGAAACACGTGTAATTGAGGTTAGGAGGGGCAATCTGTTTCCACCTTTCCCTGGCAGGCATTGAATCGGTCATTCATTCTAATGGTATTTATATTAATGTAGGTCAGGAATATGAGGTATTAAGTGTAATTAGCTCCATTAATCTCAGTCTTTTGGGATTTCAAGCCAAGGTAATTACCATATACAGATCATTGCACCTAACTAAGGGTAGCCATTCCAAGAATATTTTCTAGTGTACTGTAATTACGTATTGTGAAATATTGCAAATAATAATCCTCCTAATTACCTTTAGAGAGCTTCTTATATTCTGGTAGTTATAGAGTGTTTCCATTAGTACTAAGACAACACGTATTTCTATGGAATAGCCTTGTGTGGGCCACAAGCTGAAGTCTGACAAGACGTTCTGGGATTTATAGTTCCACAATAACAAAAGAGCTCCAGGTGGATTGTGATCCTTTTATGAATACAAAGATGTCAAAGGACATTACTGTTCTGCATTGCAGCCCCAATATATATAATTCCACAGCATTCTTATTTTGTCATTTTAATGAAGAAAATTGTAATTTATGGAATTGTTTAGTTTATATATAATATTATATTATCCGGTTTCATACAATAGAATAATATAATAGGACAATTATTCGAGAACCATGCATATGCATAATATATTAAAACTACTATGCTATTCTTTAATATGATTAATACTATCTTGGGACACCTTTTCTTTCCATACTATTATACACATTGCACTGTGTACTTTTACCATAGAAGTGAGCCAGTCCATTGTATAATATAAAGTACTTGCTCTATTTATATCATTCCCCTATTTGCTATATAGAGTGTAAACTTGCGGAAAGTCCCTCTTGCCCACCCAGTCTGTTGTTTACCACCCAATCATGTCTAACGCTGGCCATACACTATAAGATAAATTGTTAAAATCGAAAGATTTTTAAAGAGTGGGCAAAACCATGCTGAATTGCGGGGGAGGCAAATGTAATTAAGTATTACAGGTGAGAGATGATGTTTCCAGCCCAAGTGTAATAACAGTGTAACAGTAACGCTGGTCAGTATGTGTGTGCAACATGCAACAATAAAGTATTCTCCCTGCAT
>JABWIB010001473.1:33336-47545 GCA_016617825.1 Platyplectrum ornatum | reverse complement strand
AACTAACTGATGTCTGAGTAATGTAACAATGGTGGTTACCATAGTAACTGATTGCTGGAAGTTCCAGAACAGAGTATTTTGTACCTGGTGGAATGGGTCATGTTGGAGGGTCTGTCTTTGCTGCCCAAAATGTTGAGAGGTATGTAAACTATGGGATTGTCGAGGATGTGAAGATGTCGTCCATGGCAACCAATCAGATCCAAGCTAATATTCTCCAGTATGTTAAATGAAACTAAGAGCTTGAATCTGATTGGTTGCTATGGGCAACATCCCCACTTTTCCAGTCCTGCAGTTTAGTAAATGTAGGCCCATTTTAAGTATGACATTGTACTTAATATTTATTTTTTTCTTTCTGACCCTATTAGATTCGCATTTCTGAATAATATATCCCAATGCTCTGGCTTTGATGTTTGAAAATGCAAATGAGTTTATATATTTGTTATTTTGCAATGTTTTATGCAGTTCACATTCTTAATGAGGTTTTTTTTATGTCTTGTTCTCGTTGTGAATATTGTGTTTTATTCTTCTCCTCCCTGAATCCTGGCAGAACTGCTTGTACTGTTCCCCTAATAGATTACATTGATGGCAATGTTTATACCATTGAACCTCAGCAAGGTGGGGATAGCGATGGTTTTGCTCGAGGGGCCTGGGACTGGAGCATGTTATGGAAACGAATTCCATTAGGCGACAGAGAAAAGGCCAAAAGAAAGCATAGAACCGAGCCTTATTGGTAATGAATGTGGTTTTTATCTATCTTTTCTGTTTGTCTAAAAACAATTTTCTTTTTTTGTCCCCTGTTTTCCATGATTTTTTTTTGTCCATGTATCTGTCCTCCGTGCCAATCCCTCCATCCTGCATCACCACAACTCCGCAGAACCGCATGCACTGTGCCTCTGATAGATGTCATAGATGGCAACACTTATCATTTAATACCACAAGGGGGAGGTGATGAAGATGGGTATGCTAGAGGAGCATGGGATTGGAGTATGCTATGGAAGCGGGTGCCCTTGACCAATAAAGAGAAGGCAATGAGAAAAACAAAAACTGAGCCATATCGGTAATCACTAAACCACTTACAGGTGTCTTTTTCATATGACGTACTGATAAACTAATTTCCAGCATGCCTCCTTTCATCTCTTCCTTTCCCGCTGCAGTGCCATTTAGCTGCTATCTTACCATTGCAATGCACACAAATCTGAGGGTTTCCTAAGACTCATTGACCATGGGTTTCCAAATATTAATAACATCACCCTTAATATACTTTTATTAATATTCAACATTCAAATAATATTTTATCATTAGTATTTATACATTGCAAATCAACATAATAAATGCAGAATATTGATAGTTTGCAGCTAAACCTTGATTCTACAAATATTACCCTACTCCATTGGATAATATGTACTGGACACAATTCTAGCCACATATTCAGGAGTTTATACCTATGGTCACATGACTGGTGTATTGTAATGACACAACAAGTCCCAGGAGTTATCCTAAGAACCGTGATAGGATCATTGATTATCTCAGTCTGTCTGAGGTATCTGTTATACTGTCCTTGCAGTACATTGGCTGTTCTCTTGGACAGTCACGGATTGTGTCTCCTTTTCTGAGCTTCCCGTGCTGGGTTCACATGACAGATAGCAGCTTCTGTGTGCTGCAGATGCAGTTCTTGGCTACCTGATGATGATAATAAACACATCCCTTTCCAGCACTTTACTAACCCTTGCATATCTTTTGCATGATAAATGTGCATCACTGTATGTTTTGTTTTCCACACGGGAGGGGAGTCTTCCTTTTCCATCCCTGAAAGAGGTCATTTGTAATTTCAATAACTTAATATGTGAATGAGGAGCTGAAAGCTTGTAAACATCTTTGAACATTTTCAAGGACTAATCTCCAATGAAGGCTGAGCATTAATTTAGTACAGAGGTGAGCGTACGCCGGCTGACATGACGTTCCTCTGTGATTTCCTAGTGCAATGGCTCAGAAAGGAAGAGCATCACAATCACAGGAGATCAGATCTGTAGAGCATCACTATCGCAGGAGATCAGGTCTGTAACATACAATCACAGGAGATCAGATCTGTAACATACAATCACAGGAGATCAGATCTGTAACATACAATCACAGGAGATCAGATCTGTAACATACAATCACAGGAGATCAGATCTGTAGAGCATCCCAATCGCAGGAGATCAGATCTGTAGAGCATCCCAATCGCAGGAGATCAGATCTGTAGAGCATCACAATCGCAGGATATCAGATCTGTAGAGCATCACAATCGCAGGATATCAGATCTGTAGAGCACACAAACACAGGAGATCAGATCTGTAACATACAATCACAGGAGATCAAATCTGAAGAGCATCACAATCGCAGGAGATCAGATCTGTAGAGCATCACAATCACAGGAGATCAGATCTGTAGAGCATCACAATCGCAGGAGATCAGATCTGTAGAGCATCACAATCGGAGGAGATCAGATCTGTAACATACTATCACAGGAGATCAGATCTGTAACTTGGGCATCGGAAGCTTGCATTGTAAAGGTTGATTTGAGGGAGGAAAGGGGTGAAGGGACACAGTCAATGTACAGTAATTGTGTGGCCATGCAACTGCCCCAATTCAGAGCCAAGCACAGAAAAACATTTGCACCAGCCACAGGCTATGTGTTGATATTATATGCCCCCCTCAGATTGCATGTGCGTGTTTCATTTCTGAGTGCAGGAGAAGATCACGTCAGCTGGCATACGCTTACTTCTGGATCGGCCCCTCAATTTGTATTTCATGTTTTATAACATAACACTACTAGCATTGCTGTTCTATTAACACACCCTTACCAAACCTATCATTAATTGCTTTTTATAATCAGTGTCACATCTGGAACATAATTTGTAGCCAGATTGTGAAAATATAGATGACATCTGATATATAGGATATATCTTATCATTTGCTGTTCTTTAACTTTATGGATTTCCCTGCTTTCTGAGCATGCTTCAATTTCTATGTGCAATGATACCATCTGAATGCTGAATATTTCCATTTCCATATATTGTATTGCATATACTAACATTGTATTCAATGGATTTGCTCTGTAGGTCACCTGCCATGGCTGGAGGATTGTTTGCTATTGAACGGGATTACTTCTTTGAGCTAGGTCTTTATGACCCTGGGCTTCAGATCTGGGGAGGAGAGAATTTTGAAATCTCCTACAAGGTACTGTCAGTGAACTGTCAAGGAACTTTTGTTCAACTAATCCTATACTGAAGCTTCCAGGGACACTGTATATTTATATACTAAATGATCGGTTCCATATTAGACCTATCTAGTTCTAGGAGGGTAGGCTTTCTCCTTAGGAAGGTCACCATTGTGGTGTATGAAGTCTAATGTAGGCCATGCAATGCTGTAATTATAATATTTAAATATGCTCTAGGGAGTGAGCTCCTCTCCTGCGCCACCTATGGAGGTGGCATTCCTCTAGTCACATCCAACCCATAAAGGAGCCATTTTAAACATGACTGGTGATCTCCCTAAGGAGAAAGCCTGTCCCCCTAGAGCAATGTCAAAGGCCACTCACCAGCCAGCCAGTTCCCTGCTCTGCACCTATGGGGGGGCAAGCACCCTGTCTTGGCATTAAACCCCAGTCATGTTTTTAAAGGCTCTTGATGGGTCAGATGTGACTGAAGGGATGCTACTTCCAATAAGTGGTGCTGGATATAGCTTATTTAGACATATCTAGTGATCTAAGCACATGTCCTGGGTCACCTTAAACCAATCAGACTCCTTCTGTTCACACATTGATCTCATATGGATGTGGTTCATTACTGTGACCGTCCTATATTATACACGGCTGCCACAGACAACGGAACCACAACAAGGATGCAGCGCTGACAGGTCATTTGTAACTTCTTTTTTAAGGTTTTCTTTTTTTAAAATTCTTCCCCTAACTTTCCATTTCCTGCTGCTTAACCACACCCTTCTCTCTGCCTAACGCCAAGCCCCCCATACCCGACCCGACCCCATAGCCTAAACCCAACCCTTTCCACAGTCTGACTTTGACCCTTCCCTCCCCATTGCTTAACCCCAATCGTCCCCATTGCCTAATCCTCCATTCTCCAAACCCGAACCACAACCCTCACCGCTGCCTAACCATAAACTTCCCTTCCCACAGCCCAACCCTCCCCATTTCCAACCCTAACCCTCCATTCCCCGCTGCCTAACTCCCAGCAACCTATCCCCCTAATCCTCCCCTTTGCCTTATTCCAACTCTCCCTGCTACCCAACCCTATCCTTCCCCGCAGCCTATCCCCAACCCTATGCTCCCTGGTTCCTAACTCTATCCCTCCATTCCTTCCTGCGTAACCTTCCCCTCCCCGCTGCCTAACCTCAACCCTCCACTCCCCGCTGCCTAACCTCAACCCTCCACTCCCCCCTAACTAACCACAACCCTCCACTCCCCGCTGCCTAACCTCAACCCTCCACTCCCCACTGACTAACCACAACCCTCCGCTGCCTGCATCCTAACCCTCCATTCCTTGCTAAATATCCCTAACTTTCTTCTCCCTGCTGCCTAACCCTAGCCTTTTCCTCCCCGCTGGCCTATCCCAACCTTATCGGGGCTGTTGACATTATGAATGGTTGTACCATATGTGAAGGGTCATAGTCTGCCTTTCAGAATACTAGTTCATTCATTTAACTTCCTATACATACACACACACACACATATATATATATATATATATATATATATATATATATATATATATATATATACCGGTATATAATATAGTGCTCAGGCTTATATTTAACCTCTTTGTTGGTAACTTATTTACCTACTGAGGTTGTGGCTTCTTTTCAAGACTGTGCATGGTAATATTAATGTAAATATTTTTAGTATTTGTGCTTAAACTCCTGCTGCCTTTGTTGTATAATCCTATTTTGTTACGAGATTGCCCTGGATCAGAAGAAGCGTTGTTTCTTCTTTTTAAGCAGTTGCATAAACATGTTTTTCTGCGCTCCAGCTTTTGCATTAGTCATGCACACTGAACACGTCCCTGTAAGTTTCACACAATAGTCCAAACCAGTGTTTCCTCTACATTACTACATTACTATGGGAGGCTAACATAGCTGGAGAATGGTTTTCTGTCACACGTTCTAACACAAATCATTTTGTGTAACATATGTAAAATAATAGCGCAGCAGAGTTTATTTTTGCATCTTTATCTATTCTTACTCATTTCAATGAATTCATTAATTAAATAAATAATAAAACTCATCAAAGGGCAAATTTAAGTCTCATTCACTCAGGCACTTTACAAAGTTCTTATAAATGTTATTCCGGGAATCCCGTATGTATGAATTGGAAAAACTGGAGGAGGTCCCACACCTATTCATTAATATCATTTCTGTACTTTCATGATCATTAATGTTTATATAACTCATGGAAATGGTGGGACACTAAGCCTAAATTTACTAAGCAGGGAGATTGAAAAATGATGTTGTCCATAGCAACCAAACTGATTCAAGCTCTGAGTTTCATTTTACATAGTGGAGAATGTGAGCTTAAATCTGAACCTACAGGCATCTCCCTGCCGTCTCCATGTTTAGTAAAGTTAGGCCCAAGACTCGGCTTTACTTCAAATGTCTGGTGATTAATCTTTAACACATTGACCACTTGTGCCACATTCTGGTGACTAAGCAGCTGCTCTCCACTGGAAATAACAAGTGTGAGGTAAATGACAAATTGCAGAACCAGGAACACTGCTCTCACTCTAACTCATTCCAGCACATGGCCTAAACTTACTAAGCAGGGAGATTGAAATATAGGGATGTTTCCCATAGCAACCAATCAGATTCAAGCTCTCAATTTCATTTTACACACTGGAAAATGTGAGATTGAATTTGATTAGTTGGTATGCGCAACATCCCCACCTTTATATATATATATATATATATATATATATATATATTATATTCATGCCTGTATAGCAAGGGCCATTAATATTTAATCATTTTTCACATCATTATATTTCATTCAAATATTTTTTCATCAATGGCCGTGGGTAGTAGCAGTATGCCGCTACTACGCTGGCTTTTGTTTTTTAACAAAGTAAACAAATAAAAAATAAAAACCCACAAAATATTTATTATAAATAATAGAACCACATCCCCTGCTACAGCGTTTATTTAAATGACAGAAACTCTCGTTTACTCATTTAATCTTGCGCTGGATGTACAAGGAGAATGGGCACCCGTGCACCCATCTGCCTGTATGGATAACCGATCTTCTAATGCGCCTGCGCATTCCCTACTTGCAGAAGTGATCACCACAGAATCCTTAGCTTTGGTCTCATGCGTTTGCTAATTCCTGGGAAAATACATTATAATCCTTAAACCTGTACCTGCATATGCACAAGAGACAGCCTTGAGCCTTTTAACATTTCTTAAACAATACTAAGAATTGTACTAAGAATACACCTAGAACTGTAGCTCCATTTACATTACTTAGTGCTGTTATAGGGGCAGTATGATTCATACCTTTAATAACAACAGGTAAATGACTATGCTACACCTCCCCACTCTAAATGTTTTGTAGTCATGCAGATATCATTGAAATGTGTTTAGGAATGTGTGTGTGTTGATTGTGTGTTCTCCCTAGGAGCTGTAATTGTTATAGCATCTTGCAGAGACCAGTCAATCTTGTTTTTAAACTAAACTAATTAATTGCTTTTGTGATGGTTAAAAGAGAGTGAGAGAAAAAAAATCCCCTTTAAATACGGTCAATTCTAAATTGGCATTAACTTAACAAAAGCAGCCTTCCTGTATGCAAATTGTGGCAAGCTGTTCCATTGTCTGGATTCCTACAGCACCTCAGAGACATGTAACTGAACTGTACAGCAAGACATTGATTATTTTCTAATGGGCGGCTGAAAATGCAGTACTAGAATTTAAATCATTCATGTAAGATCACTGAACTATGTGTATATGTGTGATATATGTTTTCCTGTCAGGTTACACAAAGGAATCAGAACACAATAGAGAAGTATAATACTGGTTTTTCATAGGTGACACTGGTGACTGGATGGAGACAGCATTATAATGTGAATTATTTTGTTATATAAATAAATGAAAACGCTTCACACTATATTATATTTAGGTTTGTAGTGCAATTAAATGTCTGGTCAAGTGTCCAGACATTTAGATTTTCTGTTTTCAAAATCTTTTAGAGTGGGGGTGACGAGTGCTCTTTACCATTCACTTATACCCCGTTCACATATACCCCATTCACACAGAGGGCTATTACCCGGGTAATTCAGTCAACTTCCCGGGTTGACTGAACTACCTGGGTAGTGTGCACAGTGTGAACGGCGCTAAAATTACTACTAACTACTCTGGTTCAGTGTGAACGGTGTTCACCAGGGTAATTCAGCACTGTGAACAGGGTTAATTACCAGGGTAATTCAGATCCACAGCTAACAACCCTGCTCGTTAAAAACAGATTTACCAGGGTAGTCTGTGTGAACGGGGTATAATATGTAAACCCAGAAGCTTACACATTGAGCTTCTGGGTTTACATTTACACTACACTAGGTTTGTATTGTAGTGCAATTATCTACATTTTATTTGGTAAGGATTTCAATACCAAGTTATGAGCATTCCACTTTCACACAACATTCTCTAAGAATACATGTATCCCATCTATAATGAATTTTGAGGTTAATATCTTTTTTTTTTTTGGCTCGGTTTTGGCAAAATTAGACTTTTCAGAGTTTCAATAACAAGGACAGGGAGGTCTTACAATTTGGAGGAAGTTTAGTGATAAACATCTAGATGATGCTGGGGCAATATATTCTAAAAATATAAATAAATACATTTTAGATTTTTAAATGAATAACTATGTACTGTAGAAAGTACTTGCCATTTACAGAACAATATTATAAAAATAATATTGTCACCTTTCATCATACATGTGTGATAATAAAATTTACCATATTATGGCAGTAGAGCTCAACTGATCTACCTTGCTCTGGTCAGACTCATGATAAGTGGTTTGATGTCATATAAATTATAATGGATTAGATTAGAAAGGTGCTGTAGTTATACTTTTGGTATCCCATACGCAAAAATATACAGGATAGCACGTTCAATGTCTGAACCGGATCCAGGGCTCCATTTACTAATAACATCGATGGGGGCGATATAACATTTGTACAGGCAACATCGCCCCCAGCATTTACATAAATACTCACATGTCTGGTGATGTCCCTCGATGAGCCGCAGGATTACCGCTGACATTGATGTTGCTCCGGGTCCCGGCTCATGCCCAGTATATAATTTCTGGGACTTCGAAGATTTCTAAGCAACGGTATACTGCGCATGCCCCAGACGCCGAGGAACATCGATGTCTGCGGTAATCCCGCGACTCATCTATAAGGTGAGTTAACTTCTGGGTTTTTTTTAATTTATTATAAAAAAAACCTTTCCATACATTTACTAAACTGGAAGAGTAGAGCTGTTGCCCATAGCAACCAATGAAGAGAAAGTGAATGCTAGTATTTAACACTGGAGATTGTAAGCTATACTGCTATGCTATGGGCACCATCCCCACTTGTCCATTTCTGCAGTGGTATGTTTACCAGGGAAGGTATACATAAAGCAATGATAAGTAAGTAGATAGCAATAGTTGCCTTCTTACATCAGCCGCCTCCATGGATTTCTGCAGCTCTCTTGTTATCATTTTTGTAAAACTTGCAATTTAATATTTATTAGACCGTGTGATTATCTGGGAGACTATTATTCCCCTCCGCAGTGAAAAGCTGATTTTAATTATAAACCTTTCATATCATTTTTTTGTGTTTCCATTTTTCCTTAGATCTGGCAATGTGGAGGTAAATTACTATTTACACCTTGTTCACGTGTAGGGCACATTTATCGTCTACATGGGTGGCAAGGAAACCCTCCCCCTGTCTATGTCGGATCATCACCAACACTGAAGGTAAGTTGTATTAGAATCCCAGTTTACCAGTTAAATAGTTTTAAGTTGATTTTGTCAATATCTTGCACCTCTTCATTGTATAATATGTGACATCATACTGTATATAGTATAGTTAAAATCTGCTGTATAAAATGAAATAAAAATCAATAAAAAAGTCAAAATAGTACTTTAGTTGGTGTTTTGTACATGCCTGGGAAACTAACCAGGGTGCTGACTGCCCTATGGTTGCTTGCACTCTAATGCTGGCCATACAAGGTGCGATAGGGGTACGATGATACGATACGCGCTCCTGCCTGTACATTGCATATGCATTTAGCACATGTGGTGTAAATCACTATGACGATCACACAGGTGTATGGCCAGCATTAGAGCCCAGTACCTATGCCCAGGTACTTCCCTGTATAGTGTCACCATCCCAGTCTAATAAATACAGTCTTGCCTTTTAAGTGCTGACATCAGGGTTTAAGTGCTGACATTACCAGTCACCACATGATTAGTACCGTACGTCCAGCAGTCTGATCACTAATATCAAGAACATTGCAGCAGTCAGTGACAGCATCATCAGTAGATTTATTGTTGTATCCTTCATTCTCGTCTTGCTCCAGCCACACATCAGCTTTTGTATACAATATCGGCAGTGAATGCGTGTTTCAGCTGATGGTGGATGCATATACTGAGTAGCCTTGTGCATATTGTGTATATGGAGTTTCAGTATACCAAGCAATCAGTTACTCTTCTACATGAAACTTGTAAATACATTGCTTAAGGTTTACTGGTTTCTGTAGCTTCGGCTTCTTATTTGTTTAGCACAGTGAAAGCGGTTCCCAGGAACATGGCAGGATAATTGGACATCCCTTTTAATCCACATTTATTTCGTATAAAAGCATTGCCAGAGGTATCATTTCTGCCACAACTTGTCAGTCTAGGGAGAATATATCATAGGTAATTGCATATGAATTGTGCATCTGCTGCAAACCTGGAATAGTATAAAAACTTCAAACCAGTCTCCTAACTTCTATGCGCATAATAGAAAGCCTTTTACTCCATGTGACAGTGAAGTGTTGTGATCACCGGGACAGCTGCCGCTTTCTTCATATTTATCCACCGAACTTCATGACTAGAAAGGGATTTTGTTAAGGCTTCAATGATGTGTCCTAGAAGCAAGATTGGTGCGGACTCCTCGACACTCGGAATAGACAGTGTATTAATACGAAAGGCAATTTTATTCCATGCGAGATAAGCCAGCTCCTTATGGAGATTGCTGCTCATGGAAATTGTCTTCCACGCCACGCAAACAGTGTTTTCCCTCTACCCTGTCATTCAGCTAAGCGATGTTCCTATTAATCTCTATACACGTTCTAGTAGAATGATCTTCTTTCACCATGTTACAGAACTACGTGAGGGTTGTGGAGGTCTGGTGGGATGAGTACAGAGATTATTTCTACGCCAGCCGACCTGAAACCAAAGCGCTGGCCTATGGGGATATCAGTGAGCTGAAAAAGTTCCGGGAGGACCACAACTGCAAAAGCTTCAAATGGTTTATGGAAGAGATTGCATACGACATCCCTGAACACTATCCGTTACCACCTAAGAACTTAGAATGGGGAGAGGTGAGAACATCATTCTGTACTATGTATGATAACTACATTGAATATACATAGCTGGAGATATGTGCACACACTGGAACAATATATTTGCTGTGTTCTAATGCGACTTGTGTGAGAAACTATTCTAGCTCTGACCTCTAGTGGAATATATTAACTACAAACTCTATACTTCAGCACTTTATCAAGTGTGTATACTGTAATATTTGTTTCATCTTTATATGATGTTATTTTTTAAATGCAGCATTAGATGTGTGTATTAAATACGTGTTTCAATATCGCATAGTGTTATTGAGTACTATGACCTCTGGAAATATCTCAATCTTAGAGCGTTAAGCCCCTGAAACTCAGAAACTCACCTAAAGCCATGACATATAGCTATTGCACATTAATTTTTTTGTCTTTTAAAGATACGAGGTTTGGATTCGAGCTACTGCATAGACAGCATGGGCCATACAAATGGAGGACTTGTGGAACTCGGACCCTGTCACAGAATGGGGGGAAACCAGGTGAGGTGTGCGCAGAATGGAGTTAGTGAAGTGTCTGTCTTGTAGCATACTGATATATATAAAGAGAGCGTGTGGTGAGCATAATAAATGCCCTAGCCTCTGCATCACAGTTACTTTGAATTTGAAGTCATTAAAGCAGACAGTAAATTCATTCCTGTGCAGTAATGCTATATATCATTCCCGGATATAGTAAATGGCAAAACAGCCTGTTTAAATAAACTCTGCTTGATTCAGTAAAGCATAAACAGCTTTATGTCTACTATTAACATGTATTTGGTTTTATAGCTTTTCCGAATTAATGAAGCAAATCAGCTGATGCAATACGACCAGTGTCTGACTAAATCGCAGGATGGAACGAAAGTCATGATCACACATTGTAATTTAAACGAATATAAGGAATGGCAATACTTCAAGGTAACTCAATAACCCCTCACACCGACTCACCGGGCACACTTCTAGACTAAAGTCTTACTGAATCACTAAATTCTAGGATAGAATGCTAATAAACCAGAAGCATACGCATAATAAGTGCATCAGGCTAATACTACAAGGTATCCAGAGCATACGTACAACTGATTTACCTGAAGGTTTATTAGCACCAGCATCAATACATTCCTCTCTATGGCAGAAGATGTGTAAGATGGAGCACCAAGCGGAACATTACACTCTGACATGATTATATTTATCCGTTCCTAGATGGCCTTTTCATACCTATTCATATACACACAACAGGACAAGGATCTATACACACAGAGATCAGGACAATGTTTGATCACCAAACTTTCTAAAGCTGGCCATCCATGAGACGATTTTTAGCCCAAATCCACGATTATTAGGAATCATTGTCCTAGATTGCCACTTAAACAAAACAGCAATAAAACGCAGAAAAACATAAATAAACAATATTGTTGATTAATCAGAATTCCCGATTGATCAACGAGATCGTTTGTTTACATAATAAAAAAAATAAAAAATATAGAGAAAAAAAATAAAGCCCATACTTACCTTAGCAGCCGTGGCTGGGCACCAGAGAGGTAAGTATGGGCTTTATTTATATTATTTCTATGTTTTTACAAGATATTTTTTTTTATTTATCAATGGGCACCACTGGAACATTATGATTCTAGTGGATTGTCCGAAGACAAGTTTGTCGGTCCCAGTGATATTGTTCTCGTAGATGCCCAGCTTAATTTTAACAATTAAACAATGTCTTTAATCTGTAAGAGATTAAGGGGCCGATTCAATCCCCCTTCGCGCGGAGATTTCTGCCTTACGCTGTTTGCGTAAGGCAGAAAATCTCNNGTTTTTTCGTTCGCANCTCATAGAGGTGCGTACAAAAGAACGCGAGTTTTCAGTCCCGTAATAGACGGGAAAAAGCGCACTTCGCGCTTTTTCCCGTCTTCGCACGGGATTGANCATAGAGGTGCGTACAAAAGAACGCGAGTTTTCAGTCCCGTAATAGACGGGAAAAAGCGCACTTCGCGCTTTTTCCCGTCTTCGCACGGGATTGAATCGGCCCCTAAGGGACCGATTTAATCCCCCTTCGCGCGAAGTTTTGTGCCTTACACTATTTGCGCTCATATATACGGCTCATTGAGCTGCGTATAAAAAGAGGCGAGTTTTCAGTCCCGTAATAGACGGGAAAAAGCGCACTTTGCGACTTTTTCCTGTCTTCGCACGGGATTGAATCAGCCCCTAAAAACCAGAGTGATCTTTTCAGGGTACACAATTGTGCCATAGGATTCCAAGTGCTCAATTATCATGTGTTTGGATATAAATCTCCAGTGTGTACCCAGCAGTGTACCCAATCACTGATAGACTCAATATACTTGATGAAAACCCTGTTTTCTTAATGTTTGATCGTAGAACATACAGAGATTCACACACATTGCGTCTGGAAAATGCCTGGATCGCTCCGAGGTTCTTCACCAAGTGTTATTGTCAGACTGTGACCCCAGCAAAGCCACACAGAAATGGGAAATGAACAACATCCTGGGTGTATAAAATGTCTGCACACCAAGATGAACCTGCTGCAAGGACTATCTGCACAGCCACCAGGAAGGGCAATGGAGACCTGGGGAAGTAGCGGCTCCTCCTGCAGTTAATGTTTACAAGAACTGCTTTTACCTTACACTTTTTACCTGTTTACAAGCCCTTGATCCAAGGTGTTTGTAAAAGTGCTTCGAGCTGTGTTTGTAGGAACACAGCTAAGACAATATTTTTGGGATTATACTCAGGGGATGGAAGGTAGTTTTTAATAATACAGACTTGGAAATCATTTGATTAGTCTTTTGGTGATGAACTCCATTTACTTTCCACGTTCTTTTTCTTTTAGCACGGCCACAGTTTCTTTTTGCAATGGTGGCCTTTGTCTGTGCTGCTGCTGGTCTGAATGGGAATATCTGAAACAATCTTAGTGCCTCGTACATATACATTTGTCGTTGTCTATACTAGATGTGTGTATAGTGGGTGGAAGACCTATAGGAGGTAGGAGTCATAATGAAGATATGATCATCACATATGGATTCCTGTATGCATTCTAGCTCATGCTGCTCACACAGGTGAAGGCCTTCTGCATCACATGGACTATCTAGAAAGTTCCGCACCATTCCGAAACGCGTCACCTATAACTTGTTCTCTCTGTGTAGCCTTGCCACTAGACACATTCCTAATATGTCTTCACAATGAAACAATGATCCCGTGCTTCAGCTAGAGGCATCACATCGTACTTCCCAAAGAGGGAAATCATGAAGCGCTATGTGTCAGCTAGTCTCAGGGTGCTCTGTAGTCTTGGTAAACACGCTCTACTAAATCATCTAGTAACAGTTGCCAAGCATAGAGACTGCAGTATAAAGTCATCATCTCGCCATCCTACATTTGCCATGCCCTTTTATATTGCGTAGTACAGGTACAAATCATGAACCAGTCAGGCAACTTCTTCATCGCATTACTGTCGCCTTATGTCTGCTGTGATCATGTTCAGTGCTCACCTATACCAATCAATGTTCAAGAGAATGCTACCTATCACTAAATGTCTCCTTCACTATCTCTTTATATATATATATATATATATATATATATATATATATATATATATA
>JABWIB010001472.1:77916-89569 GCA_016617825.1 Platyplectrum ornatum | reverse complement strand
AAGTTTTAATATATATATTTAATAAAATAAGCAGCCCCAAAATATGTTCTGGCTATTTAGCTGGAAGTCTTCATGGGAGTAATTGCACAGCCATTATTATGTGTAAACATATTGAAAGGCCTATGCACAGGTACATTATGTAGGTAGCAGAGATAACTACTGGATTTAGTAGTACATACTACCCTACAGCAAAACTATGTGGAAAATGTCTTTGATGTCAGATAAATGTAAATATAATAAAGACGTTAAGACATACAATCAAACTACAGAGATAAAAACGACCCTTTTGACAGCATGAGTTATCTGTTTAAAAACACCAAAAGGAAAAAAAAAATCTGCAAGGAAGTAGAAAATGAGAGACTGGAGATCCCGTGTATTCATTATATGCATAGAAAAAACGAAATAATGACTTATTTACTGTACATATTGAGAGATAACACGTACAAATGCAAGTCCTATCCTGTATACACTCAGAGTCCATGTGATGTACCTGCACCTGCCATGTGCACTCACTCTCCTGTCCTTATATCTGTGACTAGCAGTGCTTAAGCTGCTTGACCCGACTTATATTATTTATGCAGATCAGCGGTCCGTACGACCCTTGTGTTGCCTCTAAACACCTGAATTACGCTAGGTGGGCAGGNGGGACAGGTCTGGCCCAGGGGATCCCCTGTGCACTTTCAGCTGTCAGATAAGTAGAGGTAGAGTAGAGGTGAATGCGGCCCAGGGTGTTTAGAACCATTATGTGACAACCCAATGAATCAGTCCCTGCCATACGATATATATTGGGCTAGCCCCAGTTGATCCTCTTGATCAGTGTGTAGATGGCTTTGGCTTTAGACAAATAGGGGAAACTGCTTTTAACTTAGTACAAAAAAAAAAACAGAAAAAAAGCACAAAAATAGCATTTTTCTGCATCTTAAATAAACTGGAATTAGCTTCTAATATGCGGTGCATTGTGATGCAGAGTACCTAACCCCATTCTGCAACATATCAGAAGTTGTTTTCAAACAAAGAACATTTCTCTATGTAAAGGGTAATGTACTTAAAAGGTATTTAGAATGTATTATTATTATATTTTTTTTTAAAGCTGTGGTTACCAAAAACTGTGGACCAGATTCAGGACTCGGCAAGATCTGTGTGTGTGATTGGGAGAGAGGGGTGTACTTCCATCACTGGCCTCTTTTATTAAGTGTAAGCAGCAACTATGCTCCTATACCTGTTTTAAGTGACCCCTGTCAATCAGTGGTTCAAAAAATCCCCCCAAAACCAGCCTCTGCGTCATAATATAAATATAATATTTGTGTGTGAAAGTCGGGTGGTGAACAGACAGCAAAACCCAGTCCAGCAAAGAAAGTCACTGTGTTTGGTATCTACCGGACCCAAAACTTTCTAAAATGGAACATTATAGAATCGTGACCTCTGTAAAGTTCCGTATTTCCCAAGGCTAAACAGAAAGGGGTCAAGTGTGTACTGATAGNAGGTAGGGATGTATATAGTACAGTAAGGGCTGGCTGATATTAAGTTACGATAGGGGTATGGAACCGGAGTGGTCTCCCTCTATACNTATAGGAATGTGCTTACACACCTTTATAACCAGTGTTTGGTTATAAGAACACTGGAACTGCATTAGGCTGGATCTGGTCCTAATGGTCTCAGTGATGTCACAATTTTTAGCAAGCAAAGAGGCTGCAAGGGACATAAGAGTTGGTTCCCCAGTAACAAATGCATCAGCCGCAGGTGAGAGACACTTAAATAAGACATAATANGGCAATCTGGAATTTGTTCATGGAGAACATTGAAATGTCAAATAGACTCAATTTATTGATGTGAAATGCACCTGTTTTATTTATTTCCGTCATCAAAGTGATCAAGATGCGATAAACTGTTCTCTCAGTCTACGACTCTCTTATGCCTTCTGGAGACATACCAATGTTTAATCATTTAATCATATTCATAACACGCCGCTATGAAGTAGACTATGTTTCCACCCAAAATAGAAGCTTTTTATGACCATTGAAGCAAAAATGCTTAGAAGTCCACACTTCAAAAGACACACACAACAACATGTTGTAGCACAGATGAAACACCTTGACATAGAAAGTATGTCCAGACAGAGCTACTTTAATGTCAAGTGCGTCTCAATCTCTATTATTAACCTCTCAGAAGGGTTGGCGGAACAGGAGATAACCTGTACGTTTACAGCATATTAAGCAAATTGAAAGATTTATTGCAGGACAGACCAAAAGGCAAAAAGTATTCAGACCTTGCAGTGATGGATAGTAATAGTACAGATATTTAGAATATTTAGGTGGAAAATGTTCAGTGTTCACAATTGGNTTGTGATGCTTAACAAAGACATGTAAAAGTGTTCTAGAAATTATGAGGCTGATCTAGATTTGTACGTATGTTCAATGGTGCGTATGCCCAGAAACCAATTGTAGGCGATTTAGGAACAAATACATATGGAGATGCAACCACTTGGGTTCTGAAAGTGTGTGGGAAAGAAGGGGTAAATCCACGCAGTCAATCATGCATGTGATCCAGATGCAAGTGTTACCAGTACAATGCAGTTCAAGGAAAGGTCCTCTCCAAGTCCAGGGGACTGATACTCATTTTGGGCCACTGTGTTATTTTGTAAGTATAAACGATTTACTGAAGTTGATGAACTGTATAAGATGTTATCACTTTAGAGCGCTCTGTAAGACACTGTAGTAGCTCAAACCAACTTAAGAATAAAAAAGGGTCACCACCCCTTTAAGAAACATATGTATAAAAAGAGAAAGAGTCCTAAGTCTGGTGAGCTAAGTGTCCCCTAGTGTGCACCAACTTCTATTATGATGGGGCATAGATTACTAAATGCTTGAAGGTCCTCCGATGTTAACGTGTCTTCAGAAGAAAAGACAGACANTAATCAGGGACAAAATCATGTAGTTTTATGATTTTGTCCCTGATTACTGTCTTTTCTTCTGAGGACACTAACATNGGAGGACCTTCAAGCATTTTTTCTAACTATAGTAATGTATGCCCCATCATAATAGAAGTTGGTGCACACTAGGGGACACTTAGCTCACCGGACTTAGGACTCTTTCTCTTTTTATACATAGATTTACTGAAGTTATTGATAAAAGCCAACATTTGCTTAAATGCATTACAGTCTATTGCCTTGCACTTATGCAATGTATATGGTCACACGCTGCATTGAGCACGTATGTTTAAATGGCATGNAGTCCTCCATGTGGTGTGTCCAGATGTAGCGGATACTCAATATGCGTGCCTCTGTGTGCGCAAATATAGCACCATACTTTAGGTGCAGATAGTCATTCTGACTAGGATTAAAATATTTTATTTAGACCTTTTACTTCTAAATTACGTTCTTTCCTGTGTGCGTAANGTTAAGTTACAACAAAGATGAGGCTGCAGAGAAATATACATCTGTACATCATTTGTAGGAACGGA
This sequence comes from Platyplectrum ornatum, assembly GCA_016617825.1. Taxonomy (NCBI): domain Eukaryota; kingdom Metazoa; phylum Chordata; class Amphibia; order Anura; family Limnodynastidae; genus Platyplectrum; species Platyplectrum ornatum. The sequence goes on along the minus strand of JABWIB010001472.1, from coordinate 86,110 downwards.
AATGACCAAAAAGCGACCAGGTCTGAAATCTCATTAAAGAGGTGATAATAAGCAGATTGGGGGTGATGGTTANAATACTATTTTATTAACTCGAGCCTTAAGCTTAAATGTTGTTTTGTCTAATTAATATGTGTTTGAACCACAAGCTAGACCANGATCAGCATGTGGGTTTAATGTACAGACTGAGTCTGCAACCCATTAATGTTTCTTTACACAGAAGAAAATGTTTCATACAAAGCGGCTGGTTCATAGTTTCACCTGTAGCGCATTTTGCAAAAACACTGTGCATATAAATGTGTGATTATTACATAGGCTCATTTACNAGGTTTATGCCAGTAGTGCTCTGCCAATGACTGAAATAAAACCCAAAAATCAGACATCACATGTATGCAGACACAATGCACCATAAATGGGGCATCTTCACATTGCTNACACCAGAAATAACAGTACTTATTTTAATGGTTTTTAATGGTCAGATTATCGGTTGTGGGATGGTTTTGTGAGATATGTGCAAAGGACTTTGTATCATCCCAGACAGAAGCAGGACCCTGACAAGGCCACATCAAAGACACCTCAGAGTTGGCAGCGTGGGGGTCCACGGGTTGCAGGGTCCTAGGTGGCAGTCTATCTGTCCTATACCTATCTTGGGCTACCTATTAGCCCCCTCCTTGCTTTTTAAAATGTCTAAGAACATAGTACATGGCAGGCATACCAGACACCTGTTCATCACTACAATACATATACAATACATGAATAAACTTCCCCAATTGGGAGGACACCCCTGAAAACGAGTCGGTGGAAGGGGGGCAGACAGCCTGTTTACACCGCAAGCCGTGCCTAATATTGATACGGCCCCCAACAACTTAGGTCACAGTCAGCTCGTGGAGTACGGCAGCATACCACAACCACTGCTGTTAGGGTTTTAGCATATTATGGATATTTTATCTGTTTTTATGGATTATTTATCTTTATCCTTTATAAATGATTTATTTTTATTAAGTGGCCCTTCTTACACATGGTTGAAACCGACCAAGCGGAGGAGAAAATCATTGATACATGGGCCTAAATTCACTAAGCAGGGAGTTTGCAGGGAAATAGAAAAGTGGGGTTGTTGCCCACAGCAGCCAATCAGATCTCTGAGCTCTCATTCTCCAGTATGAAAAATGAAACGGAGAGCTTGATCGGTCTTTTCTCCTTTTACTCTTTTTTTTTATATATATTTGGAGAATTGAAGAGGATTTACTGTCGGCAGAGGGTCTTGGAGAAATATAGGAGAAGATCGCTAAATATCTGAAGTGTGGACTATTATACCAACGAGGACCCATAGGTTGAGGACTATTCTGGGTTTAGTGCCATTCTGTAAAGGTTTATAATCTATTATATCAATGAAATTGCGCAGTAACGCGGGTTGCTAGTTTANATTCTGACAGGCTTCTACAACTATTATTAGTAGCTGTTTCAGAATACTCATTACATTTTTTATTCAATCTCTTTACACAACATGGATATTATTTAGATAATTGTACATCTAATAAACAGATCATTATAGTGCTCCGCATAAGCTTCATATTACAGAAGTCCTGCTTCACTCATACTGTGTTTAAATAGAAAACACATACCGCAAGTGAAGCATTCATTGACAGCATGATCNAGAACTCTGTACTTATGGAGGTCTGAAACACCCTTTTCCCTTTACTCANGAATACAGAGTTCTGGACAATTACCTTAAATTCACAGCACCCTGCCGTGCTACTTATACTGCATATTGTCAAACTTTGGTCTATACTTTTGATTTTCCGACAGTAAAATCAGATGCATACATGCAAGTGACTTGCNTAACCACCTATTTACTAGATCCGGTCCAGAGGCAATTCATTTATGAAGTTTACATAGTAACATATCAAAGTTAGTGCAAAGTGAATATCAATGCTCTGATTGNGATTTTGGTTATATCCCAGGATCGTCGATTTTTTGTTCTACATGCCAAAGCCATAACCCCTGGAAGATATCATCCACCAATAACCTTGCTGAGAGTGGGAGGGACATTGTTCCTGCTCATCCATAGTAAAGCTGTGTTTATGGCCATGACTGTCATTTAATTACTGACTCAAGGTAGGGTCGGGGAAATTTGCCTGCTCTTCTAGAAATTCCAGGAGCAACCCCTGAGATCAGAGGAGAGATACACCCCCTGTATTAACCTAGAGAGGTTATAATCATAACCNGCATAATTCCACCATTCTGTCTATAGCCTCCTCTGACTACTGCTCCTCTGCCCTTCTTCATTTTCTTATCCCATCACTTACCTGGTTTCTGTTCTTCTTGACAGCTGANGTAATCAGTGAGAGGTGTAATTGTGAAACGGATGTCCCAGCTATCAACGCTCACACATGCAGAGACACCTTATGGTTTAGCTAACACAGAAAGCTGTTGGCTACACACTATATTATGCCCCTGATATAACAATGATAACAAGAGACATCATATGGTAGGCACACAANGCCCAACACTCATGGCTATCTCTTAAAGCTGACCTATTATCAGGTCAGCTTTAGCAATAAATAGTGTGTAGCCAGTAAGATCACAGGAAAATGTCTCTCTCTGTCAGAGATTACAAAGGTTGGAATAGAAGCTTTGAAAAACAAAACATAATACATATAAATGATACAAATATCAGCACAAAGATACAGAGATGACAGAACTTTTTAGAAGTGTGATGACGGCAGTAAGAAAACAATCCCAGAAACCTTTGCCGCAGTAATATGCTACAATTACATACTCGTCCACTAGGTGGCTCTATACTGAATTCTACACAGGGCAAAAAAAACCATTTGTCTGGTGCCTGGAATATTGTAATGAATTCTTAGGTAATTTANGATGATACATTTGAAAATAACTTTTGTTTTTCTCTATCAGGTCATTTTTTTTATTTACTGTACTCATCTCCATTTGGCTACATACATATTTCCAACAACGTACATGGGCGAATATTATTGTGTTTCAGGGGAATTAAACAAGTCTATTTCTTTAATTGAATTTTATTTGTATAAGAGACAAAGAATATTAAGCAATAGTGTGCGTGACACAAACAAAACAAACATATATTCAAAATGCAAATATTTCGCCAGAAATTTAAGGAATAAATTTACATTTCGTTGTGCACCGTGAATGTTGCGCAATAGTCTGCCATCATCGCAGTATCACAACATCCTAATACCTAATATATAACAAATGGATGTTACATAGCTTAAAACCAAGACCTAATATGTCAAAATGCAGGTTATATTTGGAATCAGGGGGCCAATTTCTTAGGAATGGTGTTTATTTCCTAAATAAAGTCCTTGTAGCGCAGTGTATCAATGGGAACCAANGCTCTGAGGATCATGTGTTCAGTACACGCTTAAGATTCTTCTGCAGACATCAGGACAGCGTTGATCAAACGACCACAGACTGTCCGAATCCATCCTGCAGCATGAACAGATGTCAGCTGAAACTGTCTACTATNGTGTAATTGACACAATAATCTTTCTGAGTGGACAGGGGGCATGGTCCAATGCTCAGACTGATGCACCATGGTAGTCAATCTTTGCCACCATGTGCTCTACAGGTAAATTCATACAAATACTAACAAATGTTACAATATAAAATGTGGAAAAACTGGCCGTGCAAACTCAGGAATGTGTTTTTAGTAAGGAAAGCATTTTTATAAGACAATGCTAGTATAATTCTTTACAAGACGAGTCGTATTTGCATTCCTCCTGTGTAAGCTTTGAGTGGATTACTTTCCCTTAGTATTGAATGTCAGAGTCATGCACTTGTCCTAGTAAATTCTGCGCTCACTTCCTGTTCTACTAAGGAACAAGAGTACATTTTATTTAAAACAAACAGTAAACAATCCTATGAAAGTCTACATAAAAAAGTTGGTTAACCAAAAAGATTTGATCTCAAAGAAGTGGAAGCAAATAGGTTTGTGTACGACCGATAAATAGTCTTCATGTGTAATGGGGAGATTATCGAGATTTTCCCTGCTTAGACGCTTCACAACAATAACCTTTAAGTCTTGTAAAGGACAGACAAAGACTAAAGACAACCATCCACTTCTGCGATTATTGGGGAGGTCATGCAATTAAAGAGTGATTATCCCCGTTATCACTGGGTTGAGTGGCCAGGATGGATTTAATAAAATTATAAAGTTCAAGCTAATCTGAATAAACTCTTTGCTTTCTCCTCTGCCAAAATTATCTGTCAGTGTGTGGTGCAGATATCAAAACATCTTCCCTTAAGGAAAAAATGGTTCTGGTTTTCGTCACTTTCAGCCAGGAGTGATGACGACTGTAGTGAACGACTGTAGTGCACAGTTTGTCGGTGCCGATATTTCACGAGAGCGAAGTTGTTCTCATGAATGGCCGCCTTAAGNCTGCAGGCCTGGGAATGACAGGTTATCATCTATTCGGGGTATCCCCTGCCATGTCCACAACCCACTCATCCTGCAAAGAAGAGAAGTGAAGCAGACCAGCCACATACCCTTATGCTTTCACAAGGATTCCTTTCCATTACTGTACTTAATGATTTTATGCACACTATAACCCAATACATGGCTNAATATGTTAAATCCGTATCAGTTATGCATAAAAGGGCTTGGAGAGCCTCTGTATGCCAGCAAGGGGGGGAGAAAGCAATGGGAACAGGTGCTGTAAGGGCTGAGTGAATAACAACGCTTTTCCTGCCATTATANGAGTGCAGACAGCTTGGGAACGTTGGTAAAGAAAATTCCTCTACTTAGGATCACTCCAGCTGCTGTGCTGCAGAACGATGGATGAATGAATGATTTCAGGCTTCCCCCACAACAATCTCAGGTCATCAAAATTGATTTTCCTAGGTCAACTAACCCTTGCACTGCCTGGGGAAGTTGATATGGAAGTGAATTTGCTTTGTGGATCTTCGTATTTCCAAGTGGACATGTTTGTACATGCAACTCTTTATTTCACTGGGATGTTGTGGCTGCAGGAACCCAGTACCGTCGCTTTGTGGTGCAGCTTGCCATTAGAACCGTGATAAAATGATAGACGTAGATAGTTTTTTCAGATAGTCTGAGAGATGTAAACAATCCTCAGGTGACTCCACACACTGANAGATTTATCTTAACATTTAAAAGCTTTAAATTTGCTGATATGGAGATCTGCTGAAAGATCAGCAGCTAAACAGATCAAAACACCTTAAACAGGGCATCTGTCATACTCACAGACCAGCAGATAATTGTNGAGACAGGTTGGATGATGATTCGATCATTTACCAGATTTTTGTTGAGCTATGGCCAATTTTGCTACCATTGTTGTTGGCCTGTAAGCATACTATCCAAAAAGAGAACAAATAGTAAACAAGTACTCTGTTTTACTGTACATGAGTACAGAGTACTTGTTTACTATTTGCTACCAGTAGCAGCCATCACTAGTAATAGGGGGTGGAATCAAACTGATTTTATATGGTTTATGTGTCTAGATAGGACAAGAGTGCTATGATAATACATACAATACATATTTGATCCAGAGTATTGTTCCTATAAATAAGTTCATAATTTCCATAACTTATATTTATCTGACTATTGGGGTTTTTACACCTTGGTTTTTTTAAACAATTTTAAATTTTCTTCACCAATCTTTATTGTATATTTTTTTTTAATCAACCCAAGTTAAACCGATTACCACTCTCTGTATAATACCAGCAGTAATTGAAGTGTACCTAATGAAGATTTATAAAAGGAAAATCATTTTCACCATAAGGAGTGAGTGCAATGCTTTTTTCTTGTTCTGTACCTTACAATTACCATTTAAATATACTGTATATTGTGCCACCTGTCATTCATATCAGTCCTTGCAAATGAAGCTTTTCTAACACGCACACCTTAAACTTATGACCTCAGCGCTAGGAGGCAGAAGTGCTAACCACACGAGCCGCCATGCTGCCCTTAAGTCCTATGTACATATCTATAAATAAATAAAATAACTGAAGCCACGTGTGCATAATAAGTAACAGGCAGACTGCTTTTATAGGGTTTATAGCAGAGAGCAATTCTGAAATATTACTAGAAAGGAAATATTGAAACTAATCGCTACTTGCTCTTTAACCCTGTNTAAAGGTGCATACACTAACTCCTTCCAGACGAGGTGCACTTCATCTACTACACATGCTTCAAGTGGAACCTGGGCAAGAAGCGGCTTTGAAGATGATTACACTTCAAGCTCGTAATCTGCGCTGATGAATTTGTGTATCATTCACAAAAATCATCTCCGAGGAATAACTTGGTGGGAAACAGCTCTAGGTATGTTAAGTCAATGACCCAACTAAATTGGCCCATGTTAATGGCCCACGCTGAAAATAGAGAAGCGATTTAACAAGCGCTGTGGTATTGCTTTGATCACTTAACATCATTACCTCCAGCTACTAAATCTCTTTAAGTTATGCAGCACTTTATCTATTAGTTCTGCTACAGATAAAGCCTGCTGGGCTGCAGATCCTTACAATATTCTTCCCGTCTTTACAACTGCCAGCAAATGAGTTTAGACAGTATTTATTTTAGTAAGAAACCATCAAGGCTGCAGAGGCAGAGCACAACNGAGACCACACAGCTGGGTAGCTTCCGTAAGGTGCATCGCTGCCATCATTTACCAGATGACTGACAGTCCCCCTACTTGCACTTGCCGGTGNCAACACACTGGCCCTCGGAGGAAGCGGCCTTAATGGTCTTGACATTTATTGTTGCATTTAAGGGAAGGAGGGATCTACACATCTTATCCTAGTTTATCAAACTTCAAAGAATCACATCTATTAGCATTTGTAACCAGCACCAAATAGATAAAAGCTAATAGCCTGTCTTTATATGGACTGTGCCATTCGCTGGGGGTGCAAGGGACAGCGTGAACAGGAAATGAAATATTGCGCAGTAATGAACGGGAAATGAAATCTCACAGGGGGATAAAGTCCATATTTAGGACATATCAATTTAGCNACAAGTGAAATGTCAAAGGTTTAATGAGACAAAATGATACCCGTTGTCCCAGAGCTCTGCATGTGCCATAGTGAATTGGCAGGTCTCGAAGAGTTTTGCCTTGATATACAGAATATATTACATAAGGGAAACCTTTGCTCTTCTTGCCGAAAATCCACAGATTTTCACCAAGGCCAGAACAAGACTAAGGGGGAAGGGAGGGGACCCAAAATAATGAAGAACGTACTCACCTATCTGCAGCCGTGGCTGGGCACCGGAGAGGTTCTGCTGGACAGGGACCTGCAAGCATGCAGAACTTCCTCCCCGGAGCCTGGCCACGGCTGCAGATAGGCAAATACAGACTTTATTATTTACATTTTTTGTACTTTTTTTTTTAGGAAAAAAAGAGGATATTTTAGTAGCGGTGCCAATAAGCATCAGAACCCTAATTGAATTTTTTCCCACCCTGGTGGTGGGAGCCTGGAAGCCGCAGCCTATTCTGCCTACTCATAAATCTGGCTGGATTGTCACTAGATCCCTATTCAGAAAGGCAAAGTTTAAAGCCTGGAATCTGATGAGTTTTCCCTGCTAAAAACTAAAACTAAATAACTAAAGCAAAAATTCCAAAAATGTCTACTATGGAATGTTATTGAAACTCGTGTAAACTTCCTCGTCTATTTACAGCCTAGGTACATGAAGACTTTCCATGTTATCTGCCCTATTGCAAAACCTGTGCATCCTGTGATATACTCACATGGTATTTTATAGCTGTTTATCACAAACCTGGAGTTTAAAAATTCTTTTATTAGGCGATGTTCATTCTGATTAAAGAGCCCCCACACAGGCAGAGCGGAGTGCTGCGCGAGTATGGAGAGTCAACTGGTGAGCAGCAGTTCACATGAACTTCAGGACATTCTGCGGCTNCAGCTATCTATATATCCAGCAGCCTGTATAAATATCTCTCGTGGTGGTATGCCTCCTCACACTGATTGATTTTTGAGATCTAAAATTAATTTGTCTACATGTCTGACAGATAATCCTGTAACACAAACAAAGCGTTTAGGGACATTTGTGGTAAGGGTTCATATTACACCCTATGGAATGGCTAGAACCATCACCCCCAGCAGGTGACTAGACGTGTCCCATCACTACAGTCATATCTAACCGGAAGATGTCACATTAGAACCCACAAGCCAAACTCTACTACTATTG
>JABWIB010001472.1:53991-65355 GCA_016617825.1 Platyplectrum ornatum | reverse complement strand
ATATATATACAGGGGTTAATTTTGCCAGCAGCCTGTTTTTGGAGAGTGGGAGGAAACAGGAGCACTCAGAGGAAACCCACAGAGGCACATGTGGTTTAAAGATTAATATACAAAGCCTCCAGTAACATCTCACATGCTCCCGCTGCCTCTGGCACCAATGGGCAACACTAGTGCATGTGATACCCAAACGACGGAGAGACAAAGCTTTTATAGGGCGGGTTGCTTAAGCTCTTAAGAACGTACTTCATGCTCTCTTGTATGAAGTGACTATTGTTCTCAGCAGAGGAAAATAAATAATAAACACACCAAGTCGGTACTAGCGCTAGGAATAGCTGTGCTAATCTGTGATCTTTGGAACTGTTAATGTTATTCTTGCAAANGCTCCTGCACGGCTACTTGATATATTATTACATGGGATGTATAAAAGGTTTCCCTGAGCAATCAGTGGATGGTAAATAATCAGTGGCCTGCAGCAAATTCACATCTGCCGATAAAACATCTAACCGTAAGAAACCTTCCATAAAGGTAGCTGTGATCTCATGTACTCCTACATATTCCATAGACTAGTAACAATAAGTCAGCTATGCATCCTCATACAGAACACAAATAGGCTTCCAATGGTATGCAAATGAGGAAATGCTCTTATCACAGAAGTGACAGAACAAGGTGCAGCTAAATTGCTTTGTCCTGTGCCACAAAAGTTCATCATTGCCTGTATGCCAGGAGGTCATAAACCCCAGGGTTAACCTTTCCTCCTATGTGTAACAGGCAAAGTAACAGGAATCTGGCCAGTACACAAAATGGACAAAAATCAGCTGAAAAACAGTAGCCACATGGGACAATGGCAGCGTTTCATGGTCAATACTACACATGTACAANATAAAAAGTAATCTCCCTTCTCCCCAGCCTTTACATTACAGGGCAGAACAGTGTATGGACACTGACCCTGCAGACAGCTGGTAATGAACAATAGAGCAATATGNTGCATGCTGTCTCTCCATCAATCACTATTATAAATGCCCAGATGATAATGCATATATCAGGCCTCATTCCACAGTAACACCAAGTGCCTATCACATTCTCACCTGTTTTATGCCCTTTTATTCAGTGTAATTTAGGTTGTCTTCATACATATTATGCGCATCCTTAGATAGCATTTACAACCACAAAGACACACAAAAGCCCATAGTGTAACCATGTATCAAAGAATTTTGTTAGACCATATCCAATGTGTGCAATATCTAATATAAACCCTTATNTGAAGCTGTGCGAGTCTGTAACATGGTATATAAATGTGTACAAGTGTTCAGGGTTCACAGCTAACACTAAAAACAGAGTGAGGGAAAACATTACATACAGTATATATATCAATGTGGGTCAAATGCTCATTTAACAGACAAAAACAGTAACGTGATTTGAATGCTCTATGAACATACATGAGTAGGCAATAAGGGTGGGGAAATGTTAGGGAGATGGTGTGTAGCAATGGGAGATGGTGTGAATAGGGTTGGGGAGGAATAAGAAGCATTAGGAATATGGAAGAAGTGAAGGATGGTGGGGTGGAAAGTCAATGCATTTNGAGACTTCTTGATCTACAGTAACAGTAGACAGTGGAATAAGGAGGAAAGGGCCATATGTCCAAGGTCTAGCTTTGCAGTTATTATATTGTGCCAGACTTAAAAGTTGAGGTTTATGCTCATAGAGATTGCAGGGTAGGGTGGTCCTCGATGGTCATTAAATCTAATCAGCATGTCTAATCCCTGCAAGGGGTGAAGATAGGCATGCAGGTCGGGTCTGGGAGGGGGTCAGAAGCAGTTTAGGTAAAGTTCTGGACATGCAAGCGAGAAAGTGACAGAAGTGTTCAACCCCCCCCCCCTCTCTCTCTCAGGGATTTACAGATCTCTGTGTATGGAATATGNATGGAGGTCTGGATCTGGTCCAGAGCATGGAAAAGTCCACATTTCTTCATCTGCAGCCTAAAACACACTCGCACACTGCACATGTGTGAGGATCAGCAGTAATGGCTAATAACTTAGCCTTATCCATCCACACATAGGATCAGCGAGACGCGTCCATCTAATACAGCACTCAGCNTGTCCTTGTGAGAGGCCAGTGGATAAATAGTGAAATCTCTGGGGTCTGGATAATGCAGTGCTTGTGGCACATCAAAATGGACTTTACGTTGAAACCTTTAACAATAAACCACTAACTAAAACCAAATTATACACCAAATAAAAACAATGAAAAAATAGAAAATCTGACCAATCTAATAAATCACTTACTGTCCCAGAGAAACAGGTTACCATACAGACTGGTCATAACAGTTATAATGAAGAGATCACATCACATACAACAGTGACCAAATAAGTCCATACACAGACATTTATGATAAAATGACCATAATGCATAAGACACATAACTTTGTTATGGACAGATCTGTTGGGTGGTACGTAGGGCAAGCAGTCTGGTGGCGGTAGCAGAGGCATGCCAGTCCAGGCAAAAGTGTANCGGTCATTAGTGGAGCGAAGGGGACGGGATGGTGTGTGGATGGAGATGAGTGAGGTGAGGTAGGGAGCAGAGGAAGAGGAGAGAGCTTTGTAGGTGGTGGTGAGGAGTTTGAAGAGAATTCTGAAGGGGATAGGAAGCCAGTGTAGAGAGTGACAGAGCGGGGAGGTGGAGGTTCTGCAGCGGGTCAGGATGATCATCTGCGCAGAGGTGGTATTGAAGCCGTAGGAGTTAATGAGAGTGCGGAGGGAGGTAGTGTAGAGGGAGAAGATAAGAGAAGGGGTACAGCTTATTTTCCACCATATTTAATTGTAAGCACGCAGCAATGAGTGACAAATGATCAATCGTACAGCCTTTGTACTTATTATACCACTGAGAAAATAGAACATAAGCGAAAAATATATATAAATGAAAATAACANATAGTAAAGTTCATTCACACTGAACATCAGCCAGGAAGTCTGTACCTGTACTGCGAGTGGGGCAGGAAAATCTGTAAACGCCAGATGCAGATATGAATGATATCACAGCAAGGCCTTTGGACATGTTAGCATATCTTCACCTTCCACAGATACAGTTACAGCTATAAAGTCATAAAATCTATACCATAAATGACAGATATTAGAACATGAATAAAGCTCGCTGTGTACAAGACGGATAAGACGCTAATAATTGGGAATTGTCCATCACGGACGTGCAGGGGTCTCTGGACCCCCATCTATACTGGACGAGCGTAATATCACTTGGCATGTTTAATAATCATGGAGCATGCAGTGTGGGGTATCTGGGGGACGGCTACAAATGCTTCTCATTGTGAGAATGCTCCTCGTGCTCCACGTCAAGAACAGAGAGGGGATTTATTTTCATTTCTCCATCCCCTGGGGGTAGTTACTTGTTACTGTATTTTTATTATTATTATTTTCAGATAGCACTAGCAACACATGTGAAGTGTATATCCCTGTTTGTATCAGTTTACGTTCCGCTTCACAGTAATCTGGCAGGAGCGTCTAAATGAATTGCAGACATTAATTGGATGTGCACAACAACTGTACAATTACAAAGGGAAGTAAAGGGGGGGTTGAGGCACTTAATCCTCTTCTGACAAGAGGAATGGAGTTACCCCGGCAGCTGGGCCATTCTCCCAATGCCTCTTGCTTTGGGTAAGGAGACACGAAGTCCAGACACTTGTCCTGGAGTCTGAACATGGTGTCCCTTAAAGAAGTGAAACTGAAGAACAGAGGCGGACATTTGACTTCCTAAAATTTAAATGTTACTTTAAAAAAAAAGTTGAGGTTTATAATAGAACGCACCATCTTTAATCCCCAAATTACCTATCACCCAAGTAACACATGCAAACTCTTCTGACACAAATGTCATGTTAAGTCACTCAGACCACTCCTAATGTCAGGAAAGCCTGTGATAGCAATGGTCACTGGTGCTTCAGACACATCACATGCCAGCACATGGGATAGAGTGTAATAACTCAGTGCTGCCACTGGGTGTCAGAAGACTGATGTCTTACAGATGAAGTCAAAACACATTATAGCTATGAGGCTTTACTAAATCAAGGCGCACTCTCATACCTCCTTATATTGTACTGGTGCCATTTTGCTTTATCTGGATACTATAAAGATGAATATGAACCTCAGAACACACTTACAATACATTCTTAACGCAATGTTTATCCTGTTATACAGACTACTCATGACTTACAGTACCCCACTTATACCTCTTTTCCACCAAAAACCCAGGTTCAGACCAGGGTTTTTACCTTCCTTTTTCCCAGGTAAAAAAAAAAAAAAAAGACCCCTTTTCTACTGTTCCACTGAGTATTGTTACCTACTATGTTTTAAAGGGAAACCCGGGAAAATCCCCAGTTAAAACTCTGCATTGGTCCGAGAAAAAAACTGGGCCAACTGACCTGGGGCTTTTTTCTTTGGAAGCATTTCCACCAAAATAAACCTTGGTCTATGTGTATAAACCTGGGTTATTTTTTGTCAGTGGAAAAGGGGTATGAGACATAGGATAGTGATGGACAGCACATACACCTTCCGTTAGTCAAATGACCCAAGAGCAGTGGTTAGAATTGTCTTATCATAGCAATAGGACCAAGGTTTGATCTGCATGCAGTCTGTGCATCTTGCTTGTATTTGTATATTTCAGGTGAAGGAATTTTTCCTAAGTTACCATACTCAAACACAGAGTGTGTCTAATTATATGATTGCCTGTGTTTTTAAATAACAATGCACTGTGTCTTATACAATTAGAGGAACATTCTCAGCTTGTGACACAGGCAAAAACGCAGGAGATCAAAGTGTACAAACCTGATGTCTCAGACAGAGAAGCACATCCCTCCAACATTGCAATATGTTGCAAGAGAGCATACGGTCATAAACTAGACCAGTGGTTCCCAAACTGTGTGCCATGGCTCCCTGGGGTGCCGCAACACTCTCATTGGGGTGCCGCGGAATGTTATTTCCAACGTGGTGCTGTGTTGATAGTGTTACTTAGAAGCACAATTTTACATCTCATATAGGAGATAAACAAGATTTAATATCAACCTAAAGTATTTCTGTCTTTACTTTAAATAGTTATTACACTATTCTNGCGGCTCTCCAGGTGTTGTCAAACTACAAGTCCCAGCATGCTTCCCAGGAGAGCCGCAGGTTGCCTATCCCTGCTCTAGAGAATTGCTTTACCCCAATACACCACCCCCTCTTTGTAGAACTAGAAGTTCCAGCATGCTTTAACTGCACAGACATAGTTGATAACTGTCAAAGCATGCTGGGACTTGNAGTTTGACAACATCTGGAGAGCCGGAGATTGCCTACCCCTGGACTATACACACAGAAGGCTTTAGCATAAGCATTACACATTTCCAAAAAACAAAACAAGCCTAAGGAAATGGATATAATGAGATGATGGTATTTTGACACATGCCACCTTATAACTGGGCGCCACATGGTGCACATTACATGCACTACTGTAACTTCACTTGTGGACAATCGCCGGTTCACACTGGTGCAGGTACGTATGTAAGACAGCTCATCACCAATCTCACAAAAGCCCCTATGTCATTAATATACCGGGGCAAACCTGTAGTCCACCCGCAGACCCTGAACAACTACAAAAGCAAAATGAGAATGTGTGTTAAAATGCCTACTTAACTATTCTGAGACCAGTTTCTAGAAACAATTTGGTGGTAACTTTAAGCCGATTAAATCCAAGATATATCTTCATTACACAAAAAAACATTAAACAAACTGTGGTACATACAAGACAAATAGCTACCCCAAAAGCACAAATTACGTCTAATTACAGAGTATAGCTCTGTCATCTTCCCTTTTATAACCTAACCGTTTACACACTTTGATTTTTCGCTTCTATTTAGGTTTATTAACATCAAAGCTTTCGTTATCACTTATGTTTTGTTTTTAACCTGAGGCGATAAATGAAAGCTTCTTCACATTCCTTCTTTTGTGATGCAGAGTGAAAATCGTCTGCATTCTGCTTATGATGTTCATGCTTAATAAACTTTTGTAAGCTGCTGTAAAAGTTTATGGCCCATGGTGAGCTGGTCTAACATGCAATCAAATGAAAACCTATTGTCCCTCCGCACAAAATGAGAACATAAACATAACGTTCAAAAATCTACTTTTCAGAATAATTCCATTATTATCACTCAGTTATAGCGTATAAATTAAGCTTATGACCATATCTAAGATGGTGATGGTGTCTAAAATATTATATCACATATTTAGTAAGTCGGTTATAACATGGCAGAGGGTTTGCAGAACTGTCTCAGGCCTTTGGGCTAGTTATGTCTCTTGGTTTCACCGCCTAGATTTTAAAAACTTTGTTATATTAACTAACTTGTAATAACTTTTTAGAGTACAATATAAAAAGGGGGAAAATTCCAGATTTAACTACAGAGGATATAGCTGCTGGTGCTGCTGTGGCTGCCCAAAGGCAACTGTTACACCTGTCGTTATATTGCCTCCAGTCCATTCTGAGAATGCAGGGGAGAGCAATGTCCAGGGTTTGTAAAGTTCATTAGTGGGAATGCCATGCGAGCTATGGGATTGGCCTCTTAAACACTCACATAGATGCTTGCTTATGGCAAAGGTTTTGGGATTCAGTTGCTGGTGCAACAGTCCAATAAATAGTTCCAATTGACCGGCTTTAGTCAAGAGTGGGTAAAACCATGATGAATTGCAGGGGGGGGGTATAATGAATGTCAGTGTTTGCATGCAGGGAGAATATTTTATTGTTGCATGTTGCACACAGATACCGACCAGCGTTACTGTTACACTGTTATTACACTTGTGCTGGAAACATCATCTCTCACCTGTAATACTGATTGTAACTAATGAAATGTATTCCCCTCTCTTGACTAAAGCTGGTCGATTTGAACAATCTATTGCTTAGTATGCAGAAAGGAGCTGCCGCCAAGAGACAGATAGGGTTAGGAAGCGGGGAGGGGAAGTTAGGCTTAGGCTGTGGAGAGGAACGTTAGTCTTGGGAAAAGAAGAACGGAGGGTTGGAATTAGGCTACAGGGAGGGGAGGGTTAGGGTAGTAGGACATGAAGGCTAGAATTAGGATAGTGGAAGAGGGTGTTAAGGTAATCAACTTACCTGTGGGCGCAACTGGAGTTGTGAAACTCACGCTGTTAGGGCATCCCTCTGTTGGAGCTGCTACAGTTTTGTGGTTCTGTTTCTGGGATGGCCTGTCGAAAAAAGGGCTGTTGGCAAACCACACGCAAAGGATTCCCACTGGATAAAANGGTGTCCAAAGACAGAGCTGCAAAGTGTAGGACTAAGGAAATAAATTCTGCCTGATAATACAAACATGTGCCTGGAATGAACAGAGTAATATTATAAGGAGCACACTGATGGGCTTAATTTGAGTTGACAGATTTAGCCATAATAAATGAAGGTCACAAGAAGGTTGACCTATCTTTTAAATACTAAATATGTAGTCATAATAGAAACTGAGAACAATTATGGACATCATTCAAGAGAGATCATACAGCATTCTTGAGGGCAAAAAAGAAAACTGTATAAAGAAATAGTGTAAATTAGGCCCAGATCTAGAAGAACGCATCCTGGCATAGTAGTGAGCATTACAATAAGCTGTGGTTACCCTGCAACACTTAGCAGCCCAAAGCAGTTCTGTTTACATAAACAACAACCTCGCCCCCATAGTCCTCAGCAAGACAACTGTGCTCCAAGAACAGCCTGCGTTTGGGGACAAGTGATACATGAAATTTGCAGGAATGCTATAAAAACAACCGCTGACTATTGAGCGTGCACAAGGGGGACGCACATTGCCGCTCAGGGAGGCTGAACCCACAGCCGAGCATGGCAAAGCCGGGCAGCCTTTATTACCCGCACAACCGATATGTTCCTCGCTGTACTGTTTCAGCAATCACATTATCTTTTTGTGTGGCTAATAGAGCAGAATTAATGTTCTGGTTTGGCTCGTAACAATCACTTAGAGATGAATGCAGGCTGGATGTTACAGCCAAACCAAAAGCTTCAAGTGGCCTTTAAAAGTCTACAAAGAAAAAGACCGGACTTTAATTTGTTTGCAGATTTTATATTGCAATATTCCCAATGGTCAAAATGTAAAACTAGTAATATTTTCCATCAGCCAATCTCAATGAAAGGCATTTTTCTANGGTGAATAAATAGCTAGCTGTCCTGAAAGCGAATTGTGAAAAGACACGCGTTTAAAAAACACATTTTTGTATTAGCACCAGGTCATAAAAAGAACTTCTTAATAATACCTCAATTCCAACAGACTAATAGAACTAATAAATCCGACTGCAAACTGTTAAAATAATAATAATAATAATAATAAAATAAACTACTTACCCATATAACCGAATAGCAAAACCATAAATTAAGTGACCAATGCAAAGATGCCAATGTAAAGAGATGCCGGGGTATAGTTACTAAACTGCGGGAATGGACAAGATGAGATGTTGCCCATAGCATCAGATTTTAGTTTACATTCCTCAGTATGTAAAATGAAACTGAAAGCTAGAATCTGATTGGTTGCTATGGGCAACATCTCCACTTGTCCATTCCTGCAGCTTAGTAAATATAGGCCTTTTATACCAGCCCCTAGCACCATCGCATTGAAGACTACTCTAAAGAGGTACCCAGGCTCAAGAAAAAAAAATTAGAAGGTTGCACCACTCTTATGGTAGCCCAAAACCNGCTAAGCCTAGATTTATTGAACGGACAGGGGGGGGAAAAAGGTGATGTTGCCCATAGCAACCAATTAGATTCCAAATATCAGCTGGAATCTGATTGGTTACTATGAGCAGTCTCCATCCTGTAATTTTACAGCTAGAAAACATATAGCGATGAGCTGCCCATGTCTGAAGATCTTCCGCTGGCTGGCCGGGGGCATAGCAGGCAGAGCACCTGCGCTTTCTACCATATGCCCAGCAAACCCCAACATCTATTCCACAGCTGGGAAAGTAATGAAAGACTCGTCTTCACCTACAGCAGAAGAACAACAATTAACAAATGGCAAATGGTGTAATTTGTGTCATTATTGCTGAATAGATGATTGCCAGAGTTTAATGTGTGTNTACAGTGCATTGTTATTTTGTATGTGTATGACCATCTTGTATCTGACTATGAGCGTATCTCCTCACAGACAGGAGATAGAAGAAATGAGGACACCAGGTAAACTGAGGGTCTTTCACTTCGCTCTGTAAATCCTCTGTAATGTTCTGTGCATCGGGAAACATGTGTATCTCCTTAGCTTGCACATGAGACTGATTCTGATCTGTAAGCTTTAATTACAGATAAGATATGAGTCATTAAACTCCGCAACAGATTTTGGCAAATCCAATAGCATCCCAGACAGACCACCAGAAACAGTCCAANCCTACGTCACATAACGTGCATGAAGAACGCAACTGCAGCTTAACCTCCCCATCTATTGACGACTTAGCTGCACTCGATACCAGGAGAGACACANGTTGTGCGAAGAGAAATTTGGGAAAGAAAAACAATAAAAAAAGAAGCTGTGTCTAATTTCAAGACTTTTACATTTAGTACAAAATGTGTCTGAAATCTTATCTAATGTTCCCCAAACCAGGGATCATATATCTATCAGTTACACTGATACAATGTACATGGCTCAGCCTGCATGATACCGCAGCACCAATGACCACCAGAATTTAAAGCTTAAGGCTCTCTATTGTAGAATCTATGCTATGAAGCATCTTACATTTTGCTATTTAAAAAGAAAGATGGAAAAAAAAAATGGAAACATATGGCACATATCTATCACAACGATAATGTCGCCCCAATTCTANGTGTATTTCCAATTAAGCTTAGGCACCAAAACAGGAGATCTGACTGGGACCCCAGCCCACTAATGTCAATACCAAATAACTAGAGAGATAAAGTAAAATTCCAATATTAAGTCCAATTTTACAAACACTGCCATCGCCAATACTGGTGCAAAAAACTGTGGTAGTGGTTAATTCTTGTATGGGTGAGACAGTAACTCATGAGAATCTCCAAAAAATGCTATATCATAGCCACTTCATGGACTGTAAGGAGAGTCAAGAGTTGCTCTATGTTGCTCGCTGAGCTTCATGAAAAGGTGCTATTGGGAAGCACAGGGAACCCATGACCAATAAACTCACTGGTGTATGGCTCAGGCCTCAATTTCCAGAGTCATAAAAATTCACTAAGTGAGGAGTTTGCAGGGGAATTGAAAAGTGGGGATGTTGCCCATAGCAACCAATAAGATTCGAGCTCTCTGTTTCATTTTACACACTGGAGAATGTGAGCTCGAATCTGATTGGTTGCTATGGGCAACATCCCCACTTTTCAATTCCCCTGCAATCTCCCCGCTTAGTGAATTTAGGCCATGGTGTGAGTGATGAAAAGCACTCTTATACCTCAAGGCTGATGGGCTCAATATGACAGTTCTCTGCTAGGTATTTCCAGTTGGGTGGAGAAACTTCTTCTGGGTGTCACAATCTTTTTTGGAGGCAGTATAAATCTATAAGAAAGCTTTCCATAACATCTGGCCACTCNCAAGTAAAGGGGAAGGCAGCAACAGATTAAATTTACCAATGACACAAGAGAAACCCAGAGAGAGTTCTTTGCAAATGGCACATGCACCTGCCAGGGCACAAGCAAGGCACATGTTAGGAAGGATAACCTTACATGTCTTTGTCAGGGAAATAATGACAACTGAAAGAACATAACTGTCTAAAACCTTCTTTCCCTAGGAACATATGGTAACTTTTNGTTTTGCATAAGTGAAAACATGCCCTTTGTACTTTTCCCAGCAGGCATATCATGTCATCTTTCTCATCTGGCTCTACAAGGCTTTCTATCTCAGCATAGACACTGGACATAATAAAATGCTATTCAGTGTAGTTCCCCTGCGCTTTTACTGTATCAGCCAATTAATCTGTGCAGGTTCATCACCTTGAACCTATTATGTTGGATTATAAATGATCCCACAAATTCAACTTTTTACAAAGGACAGATCAATATCAACGCTACAATATATTAAATGAAACGGATTCTCATATGCAAAGTCCACAATACTGTCTTCGATAATTCCTTTAATCCTCCGTATGATTACCAAAAAGAAAAAGAATACAATAATATTGTATATAGTACCGGAGAGGAAGAAAAAGAAGGAAGACTTGTGCAGACTGTCTCTCCTTTTCTGTCTATGTACAGCTAATATACTTACTCAGCCGATTACATGCCAGAAATACAAGGTTCAACACTCACAGCCAATACCAACACGCACATCTCCTCTTTTCTAGGGAGGAGAAAGAAAGAAAGAAAGAAAGAAAGAAAGAAA